>JAIUZE010018820.1:0-13650 GCA_022085475.1 Heliosperma pusillum
AAACAAGGGTCCACTTCAAACGGTCATAACTAGAGTTCTAGACATGCAAATGCAGAAATTCCAAATGGAGGTGATATCTTATCCTCTTACGGTTCCAACGGGATGTCACAAGCTCAAAACAAGCAAGTAACGAAGGAGATATGATCATTTTATGAAAAGGGGTCAGTGCAGTGAAACTGCACAAGTCACGACCGTGACTTGTATTTCACGCCCGTGACATGAGTTACCAATTCACCCGAGAGCCTTCAACATAAATTCAATCCTATCATTTCCAATTCTCATAATTCATTTCTAATAACTATCAACAATCAATATTCATCATCAACAATCATCAAATAACAACAATCATCATCCATAACATGATTCCTAAACTTACTAATCGTATTCTAATACGATTTCTAGCATATAAGCATGTAAAAAACGTAAATGATATCGAGTAACCCTTCACCGTTACCTTTTCGCGTCTTTAATCGATTTCTAAACCTTCCTAGTCTCCACCTACATACAATTAGATAATAAAAGATGAATATCATTCACCTTGAGAAAGACGGATAATTTAAAAAGCGAGAAAGACGGTAATTTTATTACCAATACGGATAGAGGAAGCTAAGAGGGGAAGAATAAGACGAACCTAGATGAATTTGAGCAAGAAATGAAAGCGTAGCGATGATTCGAAGATGGATCAAATATGGAGGCTAGGGATTTGGGGTTTACTTAGTGATGAAGTAAGAAGAAGATTGAATGAGGGTGTTAGGGTTGTGAGGGAGTATATGAAGAGTAAGTGGAAAAGTCAAGGAAAAAGTCAATAAAGTCAAAGACGGCTCAAGACGGGTTTTTCTTGAAATCTCGCGGAAATTCGAAATACGAACTCGGAAATTATAAATTCGACTCGGAAAATTAAATTTACGATTAAAACTAAAATTCGCTGAAAAGTGTACGTAAAATATTTTTACTAGAAAAATAGGGTACATTTGCGGGTGTTACACCTTTCCTCATATTATTTCCTTCAATATGATTCTTATTGACCCTAACAATGTTAGTTATTAAAATCGGAGTTGTGGAAGGAACATTTGGAAGATTGGATAGTTCAAGAAGTGCCGACTAACATGACTTAGAAGTGGTGTTATTAATTTCTTATTGTAAACGAGTCTCGAATTTCCCACCTCTAAAGCCATTGTGCCTTCTTGGACATTTATAATAGTTCCTGCAGTCTGTAGAAATGGTCTTCCCAAAATGATTGAGGAGTAGGACCCTCCTGTTGAAAACATGACATAGAATCCAACTAGGACCAAGAAATTTCCAAGCCAAACGGGTACGTCCTCCACAATATCTACTGGCTATTTTGAAGAGCCACCCGCCAATTATAGAGTATAACTCGTATATTTCAAGGGTTTGGTAGTGACCTCGAGATATGTGTCAAAGCACATGTCACTAATACTAGCACCAAGGTCACAAAGTTACTTTCGATGAAAAATAAGCTAATAGTACATGAAATAGATAAACTACCTGGATCTTTTAATTTAGGTGGCGAAATGGTCTCAGCTTCATTAAAAATTTAGACAAATTCGGTGGACTTTGGCAATGGAAACTTTGGGAAGTGTTAGAATCGAGCTTGGCCTCAAGCCCTTCAATAGCAGCATTGCTTTCTTTGAATTTCTCATGTAGTTGTATTATCATGTAACCCTTTGACCATCATCTCTATGTGTTTCACCCCATGTTCCATATCTTGAGGAGGGTGTATTTTCTTTGAATTTCTTGATGATTTGTTGGAAGAGGTTTCTTGTTTGCTATGAAATTCTTGTGGCAACTTGAATTTAGGCTTCCCAACCTGAATTTTTGCCCTCTTTTATGTGGTACCTTCACAAGCTAGAACGCCTTCTCCATTATCCCGACATGGGCTGATATCTTCAAGATCACGCAACTCCTTCGCAACTACCACCATTTGGTTTTTTTCCTAATCCCATGATTAGGTATCATGAGACAAGTTAATTGCTCCTATATCCTCTCCTTGTACATTCTCTTGGTGGTTGGCTTGAATAACATTTATGGTGATAACTTGAGGGCCACTCCCCCTCCCCTTTTGGTTGAGGTTTTTTACGGGATGATGGGGTGACTTGGGCAATTTTTCTTTGTAGTGTTTTTATGTTATTGTGGAGGGTGTTTGTTGTGGAAAAGAATTGTGCAGCCAATCTGTTATGGGCTTTTATTACTTGTTTGAACCTGGCTTCTATCCTAGCCATGCCTTGGATATTTGTTGAAAAAGGAAGGGGTTGGGCAAAACACTTGAGGATAGTAGATGTAGGAATGTTGAAATTGAGTATTCGGGGTTGGAAATGTGTGGGTTGGCATGAGTGTTTTTCCATATTTTCTTAAATATGGCCTATCCCTCCACATATTTCACATGGATGAGTATTTAGGGAAAGTATTGTGACGAGCTTGGGTGGTGTATGTCATGGGTTTTTTGTGTAATAGGTTTGATAGAAACCTCCGACTCATAATGGTCGTCCCTACTTTGTAATGCAAGTGATATATCCATATCAATTTCATATGGGTTTATTTTTCGGAATTTCTTAATTTCTCCTCATGTTTCATTTGAGTTTTCGTCATTTCTCTTTGGAGATCCTAGAATTTGAGAATTTGTTTAGGATGTTACTTGTGTGGTTGGATATCTAAGGCGGAAATCAAGGACTAGGCTTTCCCAATCAAAAATTTTTACATTGCCTTCTTGTCAAAGCGGGTAATCCACCACTTGGCTTTTCCACTAAGGGAGAAGGGGAAAATTGTCTCTCTTATTTCATTTTGTGTGACCCTATCTTGTTTAATAGTTTGGCAAAGTTCACAAAATAATTGGATGTGGTGGTTTCTGTCTTCCGTTGGTTACTTACTGTGGGAAAATTGCGTACCTTAATAGCGGAATAGGTACGATGATCGACGTGCCGCTTTTTGTCCACGAAACCGAAACCAAGACTGATTTCCTGTGGCTACTAGAGTCACCGAATATAGTCACACCCCAAAATCCAAAGCTCCAATTTGATGGAGAGCGTAACCGTGATTATAGTATACGTATGAATTGTGTTGTGTATTGTTGTCTCTCATCTCTTCCCATATAAGAGATGTCATTTTATATTACTTTAATAGGATATTACAAAAGGAGGAATTAAAGAGAATAATGACGATTAAATTATGATTTATGGCTCATTATTCACCTCTTAATCTCACCTCATTCTCACAAAGATACTACATAAGTATCTAACCCAAGCCACTAGATAGATATACATAATGTCTAATCCAACACTTGTGATTCGGCTCAAAGCTTTAGTACGAACATAGGATAAGTTTTCATACTTCCACTACAAAAATATAATCTTAGACTTACTAAGGCGACTATATAATGAGTCTATATCTTATCCACACAACTCATGTACAAAGATAATCCCTAACACTCATTAAGTGTTAAGTGACTCAGTCTCATCTTGCCCACTACACAAGTTTCAAGGCGATTACCTGTGTGACTAGGCAATCTAAAAGCTTGGTGATATCTTATGTGCCTCGTCCTGCAAAAAATGCAAATGATCATTTCCAAAAGATACAAAATCTTTATCCGAAAAAGTACATTATCAAACACATCCACAATTTAAAAAGATCAAAACTTGGGTTGACTCTTTTGCACAATTAGCTCAAGACATGAACTAATTAAGAACACATCTTATAAAATAATGTGCCAACTATCCTGTTAATTAATCTTGCTTGATGACAACTCTTATTTCCACACAAGAACTAATCTACTCTTACCACACAGGCAAAAATAAGCATCATTTGATTACATATCATTGAGCGTGTAGAGGGTTGACTAGCTAACAAATTACATTTCAATAATAGAATTAATGTTCAACCATGTAGTAAACAAGGTACTCATCAAAATGTAAACATAAATTATAGGATCTTGATTAAAGCAATAATTACTGAAAGGTACTTACGTGACGTAGCCATTAGATCTGATAATAAAATCACTTGAGAAAGATAAAAGATGAACCCTTATTGTTTTGCCTTCTCCTGCCTTCCTTATTCTCTAATTCACTTTCTTTATGTGTGTTTTCTTAATATCAATGAATTAGGTTAAAGCACAAACAGATGTTGCTTATATAGAGAGGTGGCAGGAGGGGCTTAATAAGATAAGTGGGCCTGATATGTTAATGGCCTGTAAACATTAACCGTAATCCACTTAAACTAGGACTCCTACTAAAAACCCGGAACAATATATTTAACCGTTATTAATTAAGGTGACTGACATCGGTAATTAGGTCCACATAACAGAGAATTAAATAATAATTCTTACATTCTCCCACTTGGACCATATTACTGATCAAAACATAATGTCACGCTTAAGTATAACATAAGACGCGTAGACGGTTAAATGAACACATAATGGGTTTATCTTAATTACCCTGATCATCCCTGAACAACTGGTTGAGTCATGGCGGAGACACTACTATAAAAGAGAAGTGGTCCTTCCATGTACTACGGACCAATCACTTAGAATAATCAGTCTGTACAAGGAGCAAACATAATCCCCAAATAATGTCCTTGAGGAAAAGGACCGATTCTGTTAATCGTGCAACAACAATGTATACAATAACAATAATACGATACAGAAAATTGTTCGGAAATCATCATCACAATAAAACATAAGTCGATTAATCAAAACATAAGTGTCATCATTACAAAGCACTAGTATGATCCAAACATAAACGAAAAGCCTTAATGATTATCCTCCAGACCCATATCAATAGCATGCTTCAAAAATGTCTTTGGAGGTAATCCCTTAGTTAAAGGATCTGCTATATTAGCACTAGTCATAATGTGCTCAATTGACACAGTGTTTTTCCGAACTTCCTCCTTAACTGACAAGTATTTCATTTCCATGTGCTTTATTCCTTTAGAATACTTGTCATTCTTCGAAAAGAAGACAGCTGCGGTATTATCACAATAAATTCTCAACGGCCTTGCAACAGAATTCATAATGCTAAGCCCTGAAAGAAAATTCCGCAACCATAAAGCTTGAATAGTAGCCTCAAAACACGCTACAAATTCAGCTTCCATAGTGGATGAGGCAATAATTGTTTGTTTAGCTCTTTTCCAGGAGATTGCTCCCCCAGCTAAAACAAATACATAACCAAAGGTGCTTTTCCTTGAGTCCACGCATCCTCCAAAATCTGAGTCAGCATATCCAATAACCTCAAGCTGATCAGTATGTCTATAAGTGAGCATTTTGTCCCTTGTTCCCTTCAAGTACCTTAAAACCTTCTTAGCCGCACTCCAATGACCCATTCCAGGATTGGACTGATATCGACCCAACATACCTACTGCAAAACTTATGTCAGGTCTTGTACAGACCTGCGCATACATTAAGCTTCCAACCAGAGATGCATAAGGAAAGTTTTTCATGGTATTTCGTTCTAGCTCAGTCTTAGGACACATACTTAAGCTGAACTTATCCCCTTTCTGAATAGGAACATCATTGGGATTACATTTTACCATGTTAAATCTTTCTAAAACTTTACTGATATAGGCTTTCTGAGACAACCCTAATGTCCTTTGTGATCTGTCTCGAGATATTTCCACCCCGATCACATAGGACGCCTCTCCCATATCTTTCATCTCAAAGTTGCTTGATAGGAAATCTTTAGTTTGACGTAATAGTCCCAAATCACTGCTTGCAATAAGTATGTCATCGACATATAATACCAAAAATGCAAACTTACTCCCACTGATCTTCAGGTATATATACTGATCAACAGTGTTTTTGATACGGCTGTCGCAACCCTATCAAAGATCAAACCTAACGGTCTCAACAAAATACAGTAGAGGCAGTCGGGTATCGAATCCACATGGAGAAGGAATCCTATAACTTGCTAAGTCTATCAAAGTAACGAAATTGGGGGGTTTGTTTAATTAATTTTCTAACACTAGAAGAGAAAAGGGGAAGAGAAATGAAGAGCGAAATAACAGAAAGAATAAGAACTAGGATCGTCGGTTCCCCATGGCATCTAGGGTCAGGATAAAAATCAAGGTAAAATCTAAACACGTTTGTGGGTAGTGAAAAGCTCCTCTCGGTCCGCTATTCGTCCTAAGATACACTAACTTAGCTCTCGCCCTCATTAGCATAATCCCAAAATTCATCACTGATCTGTCCTTTTCCAATCTCTCGATCTAGGTTAAGGGGGTATCAAGTCAGTCAATTGAATGCGCCGACTCAAACAATTAAAAGCTATTAAATGCGATGATTGCTTCCGAACCTAATTTAAAGGCTACTAATCAATTCATCTTACCTAAGCCACGGTTCTCCTAAATCCTAGCAAAGGAATTAGCTACGCATAATAGAAAGAAGTACAACAACAATAATAAATAAGAAACAAAAAGACATAACGAAATAACTAATTGAATTCAAGAACAATAATACCCGAATTTGAAAATAGAAGAAAGTCAGAGGAAGTCCTCAAATTCAGATCCAGAATAGAAGTCCAAGATAAAGTCTAGGGTAAGAAGTGATTTTTCTAGTCTCAAGTCTAGAGTAAGAGTCTGTCTATTCTCCTCGTTTTTCACCCTTAAGTAAAAATAAAATAAAAAATTACAAGGCGTCCATTGCTTAACACACTATCTCGCGAAGCCCATCAGCTTGTAACCACTCGATCGAGCAACCTATACTGTCAACAGTACTCGATCGAGGAAAGTGTGAGACAGGAACACTCGATCGAGTAACTAGTGTGATCGATCGAGTAAGCGTCCAAAGCCAGCAGCTCGATCGAGCAGAACAACGCTCGATCGAGGTCTTCTAATCAATAAAATAGTCGATCGAAGGCTCTTACACCACGAACGAGTGTTTTGCTCGTGGATTTCGTTCTTCCATTCCTTCAACGACTTCATGCATCCCGAGACACCAAGATTCCTTTCCGACTCACTTATGCATGCTTGAGGAGCTACAAAATAGCTAGTTTCCCGTCATTCTGGTCCACATCTGCAAATATTACAAAATAAACCAAAGTAGACTATTCAGGGGATATTCGTAGTAAAACACTACTAAATAAGCATGGAAATGCGTGCAAATATGGCCTAAAAGGTCTATATAAAATGCACGCATCAAACTTCCCCAAACCAAACCTTTGCTTGTCCTTAAGCAAAGAGGATTCGAACAAAAAGTGGAACAAATAGACTCCGGACTACCGCAAATCGCCTGCTTGAACCAATTTAATGCAACAGTCAAACTCAGCAATGATATCAAATGCAAACGAACTGAACCGTCGACCTTGCCAGACCATCAATGTCGGACTCTCACGGGTCACTCTTCTCTCAGCAAAGCAAAGGGTAAGCAAGTTATGTACAAGGGAGAGAGGGAGAAAATAGTCGCTCACCTAACTACGACCGTCGCGTTCATGCAATGCCAACTAACATGATAAAAGATTCAATTACCGTACACACGCACAAACACCATTCAAGGACTATCACACGCCGAATACTCGCAATATTTGGATAAGTGAGGTTGTGGGTAAGAAGGGGCAAAACAATAATGGAATAGAGGAGGTAAAGCGTCAAGCTAGCTACCTGATCTTAATCAAATGACAAAAACCGTCTTCTTATCTCATAATGAAGTACACAACCATGATTCGGCCGACAACTCACTAGAACAAAAAGGATGGAGTGGAAACAAAACTGGTTAGCTTATTCAGCTCTTAATGAATCTCCATATGATATGAATAAAGCATGGGAACAGAGACCATTTTATTTTTCTTTTTCTCTATTATTTTTTCTTCTTTTTTCTTTTTAAAATATTCAGCTAACATTTCCGCGAGAACAATTTCAACTTCGATTCCCTAATTCTTCAGATACCAACTCCGTGGCAAGGATGCAAACCAAACTGATAAAATGAAGTAAATACCTCAACAACCAATACTAGACTAGGTCGACGCAAGCTAGGTTAAATTTAGGATGTAGATTGTGGGTCAACTGGCAGTTTTGGCTGAATGTGGAGTTAAATGGGTAATGAGAAAAAAGGAAATTGCAAGCATTCCCCAAACATGTGATAGCGACCACGAACCCGTGCGTGCAGGCAATAAGGATCAAATGTCATATACATGCAATGCAATGACACGAGGGAGTAACTACTCACAACCCTATATGAACTGGTCATAGATGTCACCAGTTTAAGAGCTCTAATCCTCAGAATATGTAGTCTGGAACAGATTCCGTTTAAGGAGCTGGTTTCGAAGGTGCAAGAAAGTCAAATCTTCCGGATCTGATGAAATAGGAATAATTAAGACACTATTTTGTGTACGTCTGCCAAAGCTCCTTTGCTAACATGTCAAGTCAAGTCTATTCGTTCAGCATCGATTAACAGCAAATGACCATGCAAGAGATATTAACTGTGCAAGGCTTGAGTCGAGACTAGATGAAGAGTAGGAGAGAATTGTTCCGACTCGACTAAAATACAAAATTAAACATGAAAATTTTTGAAATTTTATGAGTGATTAACAATGCATACGAAAATGCAGTAAAAACGAAATGCATACGATATGGATGCAAAACCTCCCCAAACCAAACCGTACAATGTCCCCATTGTACAAAGTAAAGGAAAAAGAATTGCAAACTAGAGAGAGTCGGAAACTTACAGGAACGCGTGTATAACCGACTTCCCCAAACCGGACCGAAAGGAGGTGCTCCAGGGATTCGATCGATTGGAAAACTACTCGATCTAGCGGAAACGAGATGGAACCTTCTCGTTCGAGAGGTGTCTTCGCAGAAGTACTCCATCGAGTAACCAAAATGATCGATCGAGGGAAAGGAAGTGTTCGATCGACCGAAAATTCTACTCGATCGAATAAAAATTTCAGAGCCAGTAACAGAAAAACTACGAGAAGCAAGAAGGTACGCAATTGGAATTGTTTGAACAGTAAACATAAGTAAATTACTAAAAAGTTATGAATACGGTACAACAAAACAATAATAGATCGGTTTGCCTCCCGATAAGCGTAGGTTTAAAAGGTCTCGCACGACCCTTGGGCTTCAATCATCAAGCTCCTCGTCTCCGTCAAAGAAGAGCACTTCGACGCGACCCACGACACTAACAGCTCCATAGTAATGTTTCACATGATGCCCAATAACCTTAAACCGGTTGCCCTCGGAGTCTTCGATCTCGACGGATCCAAACTGAGTAACAGCAGTTACTGTGTACGGACCACTCCACCTGGATTTCAGCTTACCAGGAAATAAACGCAGTCGGGCATTGAGACGAAATTCCTCTAGTGCATCTAGCTGCAACAAGCATTTCTCACCACACAAGTTAGCATCATAATTATGATGGCGGACTGCCCACCAGGCTTTATGTTCTAGCTCAACAGGTAAATGACAGGATTTCCCATACACTAATTGATACGGTGAAGCATCGATAGGTGTCTTAAATGCGGTCCTATAGGCCCATAATGTGTCATCCAGTTTGGCACTCCAATCCTTCCGTGATTTAGACACGACCTTACTTAAAATCTCCTTTAGTTCCCTATTGGAGACTTCAACCTGCCCACTAGTCTGAGGATGATACCTCAAACCCCGACGATGTTTCACACCATATTTAGACAGTAAGGTCGTTAGCTGCTGGTCCCTAAAATGCATACCCCTATCACTAATGACAACCCTAGGGATGCCAAAACGGGGGAAAATGGTCTTACGAAACAACTTAATCACGGCCTTGGTATCACAGTTGGGTGTAGCAATCGCTTCTACCCATTTAGACACATAATCTACAGCTACCAGAATATACCTGTTACAAAGACTCGACGGGAATGGTCCTTGATAATCAATGCCCCAGACATCGAAAATCTCGACCTCTAAAATGCCATTTTGAGGCATCTCATGTCTCTTCGATATGTTTCCTGTCCGCTGGCAAGCATCACAGCTAGCAACAAAAACTTTAGTGTCAGCAAAAAGAGTCGGCCAATAGAAACCAGACTGTAATACCTTAGCCACGGTGCGCGATGGACCGTGGTGACCTCCACAAGGGGAAGAATGGAAGCCTTCTAGGATAGCTTTTATCTCCCACTGCGGAACACACCGTCTGAAAAGACCGTCTGCGCATGACTTGAGTAAGTATGGATCATCCTAGAAATAATCTCGCACATCAAGTAGAAATTTCTTCCGCTGCTGATAGGACATATCAGGTGGCAACTTCTGGCTGACAATGTGATTGGCATAATCTGCAAACCAAGGTTCAACACCATCTTTAGATTTTATAGAATAGACAGTGCATAAAGTATCATCAGCAAACGAATCATTAATGGGATGAGAATCCTCCCCCTCTTGTCGCGTCAAACGCGAAAGATGATCCGCTACAACATTCTCAGCGCCTTTCTTGTCCCTGATTTCCAGATCAAATTCATGGAGAAGGACTATCCACCTCAGCAATCTGGGTTTAGCTTCCTTCTAATTCAGAAGGTGTTTTAGCGCTGCATGATCTGTAAAAACAATAACTTTAGAACCCAACAGATATGATCTAAATTTATCAAGCGCATAAACTACAGCTAAAAGCTCCTTCTCAGTGGTAGCATATTTCACTTGAGCCTCATCCAGAGTTCGGCTCGCATAGTAAATAGCATTCAAAGCTTTGTCTTTCCGCTGGCCGAGCACCGCTCCTAGTGCGTAATCGCTTGCATCGCACATAATCTCAAACGACAACGTCCAATCAGGAGGCTGAATGATGGGTGCAGAGACCAGAGCCTGTTAAGTGTTAAAAGCAGAAAGACAATAATCACTAAAATCGAAAGGAGCATCTTTTAATAGCAACTGTGTAAGTGGTTTAGTAATTTTAGAGAAGTCCTTGATGAACCGGCGATAGAAATCGGCGTGACCAAGGAAACTTCTCACCCCCTTAACGTTAATAGGAGGGGGCAATTGCTGAATCACTTGCACCTTTGCTTTGTCTACCTCAATACCCCTATTCAAAACCAAGTGCCCAAGTACTACTCCCTTATTGACCATGAAATGGCACTTTTCCCAGTTTAGCACCAGATTAACCTCGATACAATGCTGCAAAACTTTGTCAAGGATAACTAAACATTTATCAAAATCATTCCCATAGACACTGAAGTCATCCATAAAGACTTCCATTACAGACTCTATATACTTAGAAAATATTCCCATCATGCACCTCTGAAAGGTAGCAGGGGCATTACACAAACCAAAAGACATTCTACGATAAGCAAAAACACCCTTAGGACAAGTAAAAGTAGTCTTTTCCTGATTATCTGGATGAATAGGGATCTGAAAGAACCCCGAGTATCCGTCCAGATAACAGAAAAACTCATGAGAAGCTAACCTTTCTATCATCTGATCAATGAAAGGAAGGGGGAAATGATCTTTCTTGGTGGCGGCATTTAACTGCCTATAGTCTATACACATCCGCCACCCAGTTACTAGTCGAGTAGGTATCAATTCATTCTTTTCATTTTTTACAACTGTAGTACTTCCTTTCTTGTGTACGACGTGAACTGGGCTTACCCATTAGGAGTGACCAACTGAATAAATAATAACTGCATCGAGTAGTTTCATCACCTCGGTCATCACAACCTCCTTTATCTTCGGGTTCAGCTTCCGCTGACCCTGTCTGCAAGGTTTGTGACCTTCTTCCAGCTCAATCCTGTGCATACAGACATCAGGGCTGATGCCCTTGATGTCATCCAGTGAATAACCCATTGCTTTCCTGTTCCTCTTAAGTACAACCAACAAAGCGTTTAGCTGTTCCTCTTTTAGTTTGGAACTAACAATGGTTGGAAATTGCTCAGTATTATCAAGAAAGGCATACTTAAGGTGAGTTGGAAGAGGCTTACGCCCGAGAACCTTTACCTCGACGGAACACAAGGCATGACCCAGGTGTCCCAGCTGTTCTTCCTCTGCGTCAGTCAATTCTACCTCATCTGCAGTAGCTCCAAGCAATTTCAGCACAGCGTCATCGTCATCAGAATAATCTGCACACTCATCTAACAAAGTCAAAGACTCCAACGGATCCTTTATCAAGGAATCCGGCCAAAACTCATAAATAAACTCATCAATGATATAAACAGAAAAGCAGGTATCCTCTATCATAGGTCTAGATAAAGTGTCAAGTAAACTAAACGAAACTATATCATCCCCTACAGCTAGAGTTAAACGCCCGAGTTTAACATCTATGATGGCTCCAGCAGTACACAAAAACGGCCGACCCAAAATAATTTGGGTACGGGTATCCTCAGCAATGTCTAAGAGTGTGAAGTCAACAGGAATAAAACACTTGCCCACCTTAACGGGCACGTCTTCTACGACACCTAAGGGTCTCCTAACAGATCTATCAGCCATCAGCAGGGTGATATTGGTCGTCTTCAGACAACCCATGTTAAGCTTACTACAGATAGAATAAGGCATGACATTTACACTAGCTTCAAGATCACATAGTGCCTTATCTATCACGACATCTCCTATAACACAAGTAATAGAGAAACTACCCGGATCCTTTAGTTTAGGGGGAGACTTATGCAGAATTAAACTACTAGACTCTTCCATAAAAGCGACAGTAGCGAAATTCTCAAGTGCCTTCTTACGCGTAACAATATCCTTCATAAATTTGGCGTAAGGTGGTACTTGAGCGATTAGCTCGGCAAAAGGCACAGTTACCTGAATGTTTTTAACCATGTCTATAAATTTGCTGAACAGTTTCTCCGTCTTTGAATCACGCAAACGACCTGGGTATGGGACTCTAACCACCGGAAGCGGGACCCCAATTTTCTCTTTACTCGGTACCTTCGCAGCAGGGGAGGGTACTTCATCGCACACAACCTCAATTTGCGTGCTTGATGTCTGATATTCACTCGATCGAGACTTATGTGCACTCGATCGAGTGATGCCTTCCTCATCATCCTTCGATCGAGTGGAAGGGCTACTCGATCGAAGAACTCTTAATACCGGACTACTCGATCGAGTAAGTATACTACTCGATCGAGGACTTTCTTCAGCTGGACTACTCGATCGAGTGGTGGGTTTCCTCGATCGAGCAGTGTCCTTAACAAAATGCTTCGATCGACCGTTATTCTCAGTTGATCGATCACGTCTCTGTACATCTTCAATTAATTCGTCCGAGACATCGTCGACCTCAGTATGTGTGCTTTCAGGGACGTGTACATGACCGTCATAAGCACGACCAGTTCTCAGATTTATGGCATTGACTGGGTCATTGTTTGGAAGTAGTGAATTACATATGTCGAGCAGTTTCCGGAGGGTATCCGCACTAGATTGTTGCTCAAGCTTTTGCGCATTGATAGTGGCCTTGAGATCTTCATATTTGGCTTGGGTAATGAGTACCTTCCCTTCATCCACGGGTGGTTGAAATTTTGCAGCAGTTAACTCGGCATATAACTCGGAAGAAGGACCCCCTTGCTTGAATTTCCTATAAGCAAGAACCCTTGCTGAATCAGCCAAACAAGTAATAGGGTCATGTCCTTCATCACCGCATCTACCACAAACCATCTCAATAGCTTGAACTTGGTGTATTTCACCCAAATTCCCCGTATCTACCACATGAACTTCTTCAACAACAGCGTCTCTCCTTCTTTCCGCTCTAGGATTACTGTAGCTAGC
>JAIUZE010018821.1:0-12396 GCA_022085475.1 Heliosperma pusillum
CCTACTCATGATCTGGAATTGGCCGCTGTTGTTCATGCTTTGAAAGTGTGGAGACATTACCTAATTGGAGTTCATTGTCGTATCTTCACCGATCACAAGAGTTTGAAGTACATATTTACTCAAAAAGAGTTGAATATGAGGCAAAGAAGATGGTTTGAATTGGTGAACGATTATGATTTTGAGTTATTGTATCATGAAGGGAAGGCTAATGTTGTTGCCGATGCTCTTAGTAGGAAAGCTTCTCATGCTTTGAATGCTTTGCATGTTTTACCTGTTGATCTTTGTGCCGAGTTTCGAAGATTGAGTTTGGAATTTGTGGAGCGTGGATTTGCTCATGTTGGTGCTATGATTGCCGAGCCTGTGTTTCTCCGTGAAATCCGCGAAAGCCAAGTTGATGATCTTACCTACAAGTCTATCCAAGCCAAAATTCTTGAAGGTAAGGGTAAAGATTTCAAGTTTGATAGTGAAGGTGTTCTTCGTTTCCATGGTCGTTTATTTGTTCCTAATGCTCTTAATTTGAGGAAGCGAGTTCTTGATGAAGCTCATCTTTCCCCGTATTCTATTCACCCCGGTGGTGATAAGATGTACAAAGATTTGAAGCTGCAGTTTTGGTGGCCAAACTTGAAGGGTGATGTTGTGTCATATGTTGGAAGATGTTTGACTTGCCAACAAGTGAAGATTGAACACAAGAGACCCGGTGGATTGCTACAACCGTTAGATATTCCGCTATGGAAATGGGAATCTATTTCCATGGATTTTGGTATGGCTTTGCCGAAGACCGTTGGTGGTAAAGATGCAGTTTGGGTTGTTGTTGATCGATTGACCAAGTGTGCTAGATTTATTCCGATCAAAGAAACTTGGAATTTGGATCGTTTAGCAATAGCCTATGTGGATGAAATTGTTAGATACCATGGTGTTCCTTTGGAGATTATATCCGACCGAGACCCGAGATTCTGTTCGAGATTTTGGAAAGCTTTGCAAGAGGCCATGGGTAGTAAGTTGTTGATGAGTACTGCTTTTCATGCTGCTACGGATGGTCAGACTGAGAGGACTATTCAGACTTTAGAAGACTTGCTTAGGGCTTGTGCTCTTGACTTTCAGTCTAGTTGGGAGAAGAGTTTACCATTGGTGGAGTTTTCTTACAACAATAGCTATCATGCATCGATTAAGATGGCTCCATATGAAGCTCTTTATGGAAGAAAATGTCGGAGTCCTATATGTTGGAATCAATTGAGTGATGTTCGTGATTTAGGCCCCGATGTTCTTGTTGAAACCATTGATAATGTGAAGGTCATTCGTGATAGAATGAAAGCCGCTCAAGACCGTCAAAAGTCTTATGCCGATATCCGAAGAAGGCCGTTAGAATTTGAGTTGGGAGATAAAGTATTCTTGATGAAGGTACGCCTATGAAGGGTGTTAACAGGTTTGTGTTAAGGGTAAAATTGGCCCGAAATACATTGGACCCCTTGATATTGTGGGAAAGGATTGGTGCAGTTGCTATAATTGGATTTGCCGCCGAATTCGGCTAAGGTTCAACCAGGACGTTTTCATGTTTTCTCATTGAGAAAGTATGTAAGTGGATACAAGCCATTTCTTTCAGTTGAATTGTCCTCGAGCTTTTTAACCGAATTTATGCCTTTGAAGAAAAGCCCGATCCGTATCCTAGATCGGAAGGATAGGAAGTTGAGAAGTAAAGTAGTTCCGTTGGTAAAAGTTTTGTGGAGAAGTGCTAATGTCGAAGAGGAGACTTGGGAAACCGAAGCTTCTATGCTTAGTAAATACCCGAGTCGATTCGAGTAAGGTAATTTTTATTTTTCCTCAAGTTTCGAGGGCGAAACTTTTTAAAAGGTGTGGTGATTGTAACACCCGGAAATGTACCCTATTTTTCTAGTAGAAATATTTTACGAAACTTTTTCAGTAATTTTAAGTTTTAAATTATAATTTTAAGTTCCGAGTCGAATTGAGAATTTCCGAGTTCGTATTTGGAATTTCTGCGAGATTTCATGAAAAAGCCGTCTTAAGTCAAGTTTGACTTTCTTGACTTTGGAAATCGTCTTTGACTTTTCCTACACATCTCACACAACTCATACTCCTTAACCTACTATTTCATTTCCACACAAAAATCAAACACATTTTCTTTCTTCTTCCTTAAGCAACTTCCCTCTTTGAATTCAATTTTGGAATCGACGTAACTTCTTCGTTACTTGATAGAATTTACGTACGTTCGTCTTATTCTTCCTCCCGTACCTTCCTCTATCCGTATTGATAATAAAATTATCGTCTTTCTCGCTTTTTAAGCATTCCGTCTTTCTCAAGATGAACTTTATTCATCTTTTTGCGATCTAATTGTAGGTGGCGGCCTCCAAGATCCCGACAAAGACTATTTCCTTATAGAAGAGGAGCTTGACGATCATTAGAGACGCTCAAAGGTAACGGTGAAGGGTTACTCGGTATTACTTACGTGTTTTACATGTTATATGCTAGAAAATCGTAGTAGATTACGATTAGGAAGGTTAGAATCCATGCTATGATTAATGAATGATGTTATATGATGAATATTGATGATATATGTTGATTGTTGATGATTATTGGAAGTATAATTGAGTTTTGAAATGAATTGGTTGAACTTTGGAAGCTCTCGGGTGAAGAAGTGCTCCCAGCCGGTCGACCGGCCGCCGGTCTGACCACCGGCTGGGAACACATCAGAAACCCCTTTGGAAATTGAGAATTTGCATGATATGGTGCTCCAGGCCGGCCAACCGGCCACCGGTCAACCCACCGGCCTGGAACACATCAGTATTGAAGTTTTGAGTTTGGTTGTGATGCTCTGTGCCGGTCGACCGGCCGCCGGTCGACTGACCGGCCCAGCCCCCTTTTCCTCTGTTTTTGAGTTTTTGCCTGTGTTCTGAGCCGGCCAACCGGCCGCCGGTCTCCAGCCCGGCCTGGAACACGGCTGTATATTTTTCCTTCAACTTCTAAAACTCGTAATTTATATTAGTTCGCATGATCGGTTTATCATATAATTTTACGTAATGTATTATAATATTCATGTTTTGGATATATGATATCTCTTTCGCATGTATCACATGTTTTGTGACGGTTTTCGATATGTTCCCACTTTGAGTCGGTTTTTACAAATGATTCGGTTTGAGCACTATTTTGTCTTGTGCTTTGTATTCTCATTCCCTTGGCTACCTTTCCGTTCGTAAGGCTGGAATGTCGGAACGGAGAGGTATCCTACTGCTTAAATGCATGTGTTAGTGGGCATACGACGACGTTGTTGGGAGTTGAACGCTATGCGTTGATCGACCCGGCCGTCAAATGTTGTGTACTTGCGATGTGGTGTTATTTGCATGTAGCGTACCGCTTGTTATGAGGCTTGAGCTGTGTTTCCGCCTCTTTCGTGAATTGATCTACCGAATTTGGGGTACTCGGCATATATATATTATAAGCCCGAGTCTTGGATGCGAAACGCTTTATCGCATGTCGAATCGGCAAATGTGATTCCGAGAATCTGGCCAGGTTTAGATTAGGAGCCGTTTAATTATCGTTCCTACCAGGAGGAAATTAGTCTACATACGCAAAGCTTTATAAATCGTGTATGAGTTCAGGGAAATGTTTATCCCGTGGATGCCTGTTAATCATTCTTGCTGGGACACGATGCTAGTGCGTTTCATTTACCGTGAGAATTGTCGTCTTGTGTCGTTCTTTGAATGCGTGATTTCATGATATTGTTCATGGTCATTGCCTGATTGGACACCGTCATTGTCTTGGTTCGTGAATGGTTGATAATATGTTGGAATTGTGTAATTGTCGCATGACTTGACTGGTTTGTCTGTCGAGTCTCAATCTTATCAATCTTATACCGCTAACGGTGAGATGTAAGCCCTAGTGAGCGTATTCGATTGCCTAAGAGTGTCTTTCCTGAGTCTTGGAATAACATGATGTTTACGGAATTGATTTCTATATGATCTTATCATTATATCCCGTATTGCCTATTTGTTCTTATCGCAACTCACATGTATATATATATGCATGCTTTACTTTTGTATTACCTTATGTGTACGTTTGATGTAATATGGCTGGGAGAACCCGGAGTTACTCCCCACTGACTGTGGCATTCATGTTTTTCATGGATGAACAGGTTTCTTGCTTGGATGATTTTTGGCTGTGACATTTTGGGGTTCGGGTGTGAGCTAGCGGGCGTTGTCCCTGGAAGTTCACCTCTAGACGATAGTAGCTAGTTTTTGTTAAACACTTGTTCTTTGCTAACATTTGAAGAGACCCCGTCTCTTTGTTGTATTTCCGCGTTTAGTTTGTAATATTTGACACTCCTCGTTTTATTTACAATGCATGTTTAAAAGTTTTTAAAATACCGTATTTCCGCATATCTTTTCACATGCTTGTATGTTTTATCTTTCCGCATTCGCGAGGGTTGTCACAAGAAAGGCGATCAAAGCACTCCTTCACGTGATTAGCTTGGCCGGCGAGGCATGAATCAAAGTTCTGAATCTTTATAGATAGAGCCTTCCTCGCATCATATATGGTGTGCATACCATCGCGCATGTCCGAACCACTCTTCACCAATGCACCTCCTTGGCTAACCAAAAATTGCATCCGATCCCGTTGCCTAAACATCTCTTGTCGAATATCGACAACATTCCTCTCAATCTTAGCAAGGCAACTATCAACTCTCGTAATCTAACCTCTCAACTCACTACTCACACCCGACCCTCGACGGTCACGGGTTGAGCTAGAGGTCCCCAAAACCACGGTGTTGACCACCTTGTCAACAACCGCATCAATTTTCTTGTCTTGCGCATCAAGGCGCTCCATTACCTTTCCCATAAACAATTTCAATTTTGATTCTAGACCCGAAAATTCAGCCACATGCGGTTTCACAACAACCGAACCACCTTTTGATTGAAAAGCCAATTCCGGGCCCAATGCCTCCAATTTCATGAATTTCAAAAACGTATCACACATATCATCTTTCAAATAAACACCGTAGCTAGTCGGATCAACAACCCCCTTAGTCTCAAGAACCCGAGACACCCACATCCCATAGGGTAAGTCTAGGGTCGAATAGACTTTTTCTTCGGTTACCGAAAAGCTAGTTTGAGAAATTCGAGAAAACACAAGGAAAGCAACGTTGACACGGTTACCTTCCAACCAATTCTTTACCACCATCATTTCATAGCAAGCAACTTTATCCCGTCCACCCCGACGCGGGACCACCGTGTTCCACAGAAAATTCAACAAAAACTTTAATTTCGAGGACAGATTCCCCGCCAACACACAACTAGACAATGTAGCTCCATCATCAAAATACCTCTTAACCTCCAACTTAGTCGGGTCCGACAGTTCGTCTCATGACGTACTCGGGTCAATTTTGATTCCATCATCAGAAACCAAAAACAGAGTACAAAAATCGTCAATGGAGACCGAAACTTCCCGGCCATTTACCACGGCATGCAAAACTCCAGATTGCAAAGAAAGAGACGCATAAAATTGAATTACCTCGATTGGATATATAGGACCAGAAAACCGAGACACTTGCTCCCACTCTTGAAAATTCAAGAAATCGTTAAAGAATCCCAAAGCTTCATATTTTTCACACCACGCCTTCGGAAAACTACGACCTCCATGAATAGCATATTTAGCAACCCGGTTAACTAATTTTGTTCTTCTTTTGGTAAACGAAGCTTGTCAAGCCCGGATGCCATTTCTTGAGGTGAGAACTCGCACAACAGAGGGCGTTTTGGTGCCTCAATTTACGTGTTGTCTTTGACAATATTAGCATCATCTTGTACCCTATTCTTCCCCTTATATAATCTACACCTTTGTGTACCTTCAAGAACCGAACCCGACTCGGTTTGGCTCAAGTTGGGTGATTTTTGTTTTGGTTTAGGAGAGAGATTAGTGGGTATGCTAGGTGTTGGAATTTTGGAGTTTGGGGTGTTGGTATATTTGGACCTTGTGGAAGCCAATGTTGATGGTGTTGATTGTTGTTGTTTTCGTGAAGAAGGAGAGAAAGAAAGATGGTGATGTGTTTTGATGGTGATAGTGATAGGTAATTATGAGAAGTAGTCTTGGGTTTTGGTCTTTTGTAGCCTAGCACGTGTACGTGCCGGCTCTTACTCCTCTTTTCCTTTTTTTTGTTTTGAATTTGGATAGGATTGTAAAAGGAATCTAGGATAAATATTTGTGAGATATGGTAAAGATAGGATTAGGTAAATAAAAAAGATATGGTAAGATATTGTTGTGTAGGAATTTCGGTCAACATGGGATTTATGGGTAGAATTTTGGTTTAATTTGAAAAATGAATAAGATAGATTTTTGACAAATATGCGGTCCATATTTCAAATTCCATAAAATACTTAATATGCAAGATATTCACGTAGAATATATAATATTAAACATAAATATTCTAGCAATGGAATACACGGACACAGTCATATAATCTCGTCTTATTCTAGCCAGTCACGCAGGTTCATAAAATAAGTATGACGAAATTAATTGCTACTGATTAAACCAATTTCCAACAGCAAAATCTCAAAACATTTTCTCGCTAACTCCTTTGCTAAAATGTCAGCCCATTTAATTTTAGTACTACAAAATTCGAGTTTAATGTTGCCCTTTTCTACATGGTCACGTAAAAAATGATGTCTAATGTCTATATGCTTAGTACGAGAATACTGAGCTGGATTCTTAGAAATAATAATAGCACTCGTATTATCACAAAATACAGGCATACAATCAATATTAACACCATAATCACATAGTTATTGCTTTAACCAAAGTAGTTGAGAACATACCAGTCCTGCAGCGATATATTCGGTTTCAGCAGTAGATAACGCAACCGAATTTTGCTTCTTTGAGCCCCAAGTAATTATGCATGGTCCAACAAACGTAACGAATCCAGAGACACTTTTTCTATCTAAAGAACATCCTGCATAATCTGCATCTGAATATCCTACTAGATCGAAATTACACTCAAGTGGATACCACAAATATAAATTAGATGTACCAATTAAATATCTCAAGATACGTTTAACTGCAGTCATATGTTATTCTTTAGGACAAGATTAAAATCTAGCACAGACACATACACTAAACATAATATCAGGTCTACTTGCAGTTAAATATAATAAAGAACCAATCATACCTCGATATGTAGTTTCATCGACACACTTACCAGTTTCGTCTAAGGTTAACTTTTTATCAGTTACCATAGGTGTGTCCATTGGATGAGCATTCTCCATACCAAATTTTATAATTAGCTCCTTGACATATTTTTGTTGGTGAATTTTTATGCCTTCCTTAGTTTGTTGAATTTGCAATCCTAGGAAGAATTTTAATTCTCCCATCATGCTCATTTCAAATTCTGAGGTCAATAAATCTGAAAAGTACTTGCACAATTTATTGTTAGTAGACCTAAAAATAATATCGTCTACATAAATTTGAGCAACAAGTAAATCAGAACCCTCGGATTTTAGAAACAGGGTTTTGTCGACAGATCCTCTTTTAAAATTGTTTTGTAATAAAAATTTGGATAATCTGTCTTACCAAGCACTAGGCGCTTGTTTCAAACCATATAAAGCTTTATCGAGTTTAAAAACATGGTTTTGAAATTTGCTATTTAAAAATCCGTGAGGTTGTTCTAAAAAAACGTCTTCTTCCAAATATCAGTTAAGAAAAGCAGTCTTAACGTCCATTTGGTACAGTTTCATTCCTTTATGAGATGCGAAGGCGATAAGCAGACGAATAGCTTCAAGTCTTGCTACAGGTGCAAAGGTCTCGTCATAATCAATCCCTTCTTGTTGATTATATCCTTGAACGACCAATCGAGCCTTATTATGAACTATAACTCCTGAGTCGTCCAATTTATTTCTGAATACCCATCGAGTACCAATCACAGTTCGATTGTTAGGACGTGGCACTGGGTGCCAAACTTTATTACGTTCGAACTGTTGAAGCTCCTCTTGGATTGCCACAGTCCAGTCGGATTCTGCAAGTGCTTCTTTGATGTTAGTAGGCTCTGTGGTAGACAGAAAAGAATAGAATGAACAAAAGTTATTTAATGTTCGTCTTGTTTGAACTCCCTTATTCAAACTTCCTAGGATACTGTCCATAGGAAGAGAACTCTTATATTTTTATTTCTTAGAGTTCCTATGTTCATCATCATCTGATGAACTCTCACTTTCCTCAAATGATTCAGAGTCAAGATTGGTTCCCCTTGAGTTGGACTCTGGGGTTATAGCTAAAATTGGTACAACTTTAGTTACAATACCTTGATCTGGGTCCAACGTTATAGCATCATCAGTTATAACTTCGGTTTCATTTTCCTTATTTTGAGAAGAGACATTCGTATCATCAACAATTGTCTCAGTTCTCTTTTCAAGTTCATTTGCGGATTTATCAAGTTCAGCATTGATTCCTTCAATAACTTCTTCATTTATTTCTGGTAAATCATCCCTTGAAAGGCGAAATTCGGGATCATTCATGTCTTCTTCTTCATTCTATTCAACTTGCTCAGGCACATTATCTACATCAAATACAACATGAACACTTTCTTATATGCACAAAGTTCTTTTGTTAAAAACTTTAGAAGCTTTACTATGATTAGAATAACCAACAAACACAGCTTCGCCACATCGTGGATCAAATTTGCTTCAATTACTTTTTCCATTATTATGGACAAAACATTTACTACCGAAGCAACGAAGATGAGCTATATTGGGTTTTCTCCCTCTTAAAAGTTCATAGGGAGTCTTTTTAAGAATTGGTCTAATCATTGCTCTATTGCGCACATAGCATGCAGTACTAATGGCTTCGGCCCAAAAGTTTTTAGGAAGGCCACTACACAAAAGCATAGTGCGAGCAATGTCCTCTAGTGTTCTATTTATACGTTCCACGACACCGTTTTGTTGTGGGGTTCATGGTGCAGAAAAGTTATGTCCTACACCATTCTCCCTACAATATTCTATAAAAGCTTGATTATCAAATTCGGTGCCATGGTCCGTACGAATTGAACTAACTTTTTATCAAACTTGTTTTGGGCAAGCTTCATTAACACTACAAATTAGAAGGGAAATTAGATCACATGCCAAAATCCCAGGTTTCCAGGTTTATGATCGGTACGAGACCTTTTCACAGTGGAAAGTTAGCCTTGCTCTTCCGCAGAAAAAGACTTGGTCTTTAGTGCCGGCACAACCTAACGATACATCCAATACCGCTTTGTCCCGCAACCCCCTTTTAAAACAGGTATTTCCCCAACCAATTTCCCGTCGGATTAGGGCCGGAGACGAAAAGCAACTTAAATGAGTATTTGAAACAGGAGTGGAGCTCCATCATCACCAGGCAAAAACTCAGCTAGCCAGGATTGCACCATTACAGCCAAAGGGTCCCAACCAACCCCCAACCAGACAAGCAAGACCCCCACGACAAAGGCACCAGGTATAACACTCCCCAAGCACCCCCATTACAGTCAAGAAGCAACAACAAGTCAAGCAAGCACAACCACAAGAAGGGTCACAAGAGCAGGGTCCAGTTTCCTGAAAAACAGCCAAGACCAGCCAGAGTATAAGTCAAATATCAAGCAGTACGAGTCCAACCAAGGGCTCCATCTTCTTTTCCCTTAAAGTTGAGGTCCTTAGCAAAAGAAAAGTCCAGGACAAGTTTTCTAAATAAGGTCTAGAAGTCCATCTAAAACAGCCTAGAAGAGTGAAGGTCATATGGAGGAGTCTGCTGGCACCAAGGCCAATATTTATATCCAAAGCTCCTTATTTTTGTGTATGATCAACCTCAGGTGTAGTTAGTATGTTAGGAAGGTCGTATATGAAGCCTTTGTCAGCCCCAAACACAGCAAGAACAAGCCAAGCAAAGACTCCCCAAGACAGTTTGCAGACTTACCATTTCTGGAAAGAAACAAACCTACTTTTGCAGTCTTTCTTTTTCTCTGTTTTGCAGTCTGTTTTTGTTGTCCTCATTAGCTGACTTTGTAGTATGTTTTAGCAGTAAGATGTAAGGCTTTTAAGCCCTTAGATGTTCTTGTTTTTCAAAGGTCAAGATCTGTTGTAATTGCCTATAAAAGGCCCAAGTTGTAACCTAAAGAAGGGAGACTTTGATTAATATATTTTCTGAACTTTGTTCAAGCAATTCTCAGCAAAAGCTAAGTGTTGTAGCATTCCTTAGTAAGCTTGTGTGCGAGCTAAGACTGCAGTGTTAGAACTCATTACTTGTGTGTCTTGAGTCCTTCACAACCTTTGTCACCTAAGCTTGTGTGCTAAGGTGCAAAGATCTATCTGAATTGCCTAGCCTAGTGCAGGTTGTTGGAGTCATTTCTGAGTGAGTTAAACTTGCATGTGAGAAGAGTACTAGCCTGAGTCTAAGTGACATTGAAATCACTCTTTTCCTGAGAGGTTTCAGTGCAATTGGTTATCAGAGCTTTGGTTTGTGAGTTCATTTACCTACCTACATTAAAAACACAAAAACTACCCATGAGTGAAGAGAGATTAGCAGGGCTTGAAACCACAGTTCATGGCCTTGCTAGAACTGTTATGGAGGTTACAGCATCCTTCAATGAATTCTTAGATGGTCAGCTCAACAATGGTGGACGAGGAGGCAGAGGACGAGGTAGAGGAGCACCTGTGCCACCTGTTGCAGCAAGAAGGAGGCAACATATGGAGCAAGAGGAGGCCTCAGATTCAGAGAACTCAGAGCAGGGCCTTCCTAGGCACCATGACAAAGACTTAAAGGTAGAAATCCCTGACTTTCTAGGTAGTATGAACCCTGATGACTTCCTAGACTGGTTAAGGTCAGTAGAAAGAGTCTTTGAGTTCAAGGGTTACACTGATAGAAGAGCCTGTAAGGTAGCCATCATGAAATTGAAAGGATATGCATCCTTGTGGTATGAAAATATGAAGACTCAGAGGACTAGGGAGGGTAAGGATCCTATTAAATCTTGGGATAAACTGAAAAAGAAAATGAGGGTTAAGTTTGTATCAAAAGATTACACTCAAGACATGTTTATCAGACTTACCCACCTGAACCAAGAAGGTAGACCTGTTGAGTCCTATTTGAGGGACTTTGAGCAACTCACACTACAATGTGAGATTACTGAAAAGCCTGAGCAGAAGATAGCTAGGTTTTTAGAGGGTCTTGATGAGAAGATAGCTAGCAGAGTGAGGTTGCAGCACCTTTACTCTTTTGAGGAAGCAGTGAGTCTAGCCTTGAGGATTGAGAAGCTAGGGAAGGGAAAACCAACACCTCCCAGGCCACAGACTAGACCTTGTTTCAAACCCTTCATTGGAGTAAGAATAGGAGAACCCTTGGTCCCAGCCAAGCCCTCAGTGTCAGACAAAGGCAAGGCCCCTGAGACAGACTTGAGAAAGACAGTATCCCTTAAAAAGTGCTTTAAATGTCAGGGCTTTGGGCATTTTGCTAAAGAATGCCCCTCTAAAAGGGCTTTGAGCAGTATGGATGTTGTAGAATGGGGTGAAGATGAGATCCTTGTATGTGAGGAGAGTTTGGAGGAGCATGAGGAAGAGCCTAGAGAGGAAATGATAGAACCAGATGCAGGCTTGAGTCTAGTAACCTGGAGGGGTATGCACACCCAACCTCAACCATTAGAGGATGATCAGAGGCAGCAAATATTCAGGACCAGATGCACTATAAGGGGAAGGGTTTGTAACATGATAATTGATGGGGGGAGCTGTACCAATGTGGCATCCACCACTTTAGTAGAGAAACTGTCCCTAACCACACAAGAACACCCCCACCCTTATAAACTAAGATGGCTGAACAAGGGAGTGGAAGTAAGAGTTGACAAGCAGTGTGTTGTGCCATTCTCTATTGGCAAGGGATATACTGATGAGGTCTTGTGTGATGTCCTACCTATGGATGCTTGCCACCTTCTGTTGGGCAGGCCCTGGGAGTTTGATAGAGACTCTGTACATCATGGGAGGGACAACACCTATGTTTTCAAGTTTGGTAACAAGAAGATCATACTAGCCCCTTTGCCCCCCAATGTTAAAGGGAACATTGCCCATGTCAATGACATTTCCAAAGAAGTCCTACTGCTGAGTGAAGCTGAGATGGTTCAAGAGCTTATGGGAGATGAAACTGTGTTCATCCTGCTAACCAAAGAGGTCCTACTTCCCCAAGGAAACATTCCAGCTAATGTTCAACAAGTACTGGAGGATTATGGGGATGTATTCCCTGCTGACTTGCCTAGTGGACTACCCCCTCTTAGAGGAATAGAGCATCCTATTGATCTCATTCCTGGAGCAATGCTACCCAACAAACCTGCTTACAGAAGTGATCCAAAGGCCACTCAAGAACTACAAGCTCAGGTTGGTGACTTACTCAGCAAGGGTTTTGTGAGGGAGTCCC
>JAIUZE010018823.1:0-21090 GCA_022085475.1 Heliosperma pusillum
CACACAATGGGGAAGGGTGAGCTTTTGCTTTTGTTCTTCACAATGCATTATAGAGGTTACTAGGTTTTAGGTGAAATGATTATGTTTACCCATTAAACAAATCAACTATTTATCACTCTTAACTTACCCACCAAAACCGGTGCACCCATATAAAATGGGTGTCCATTTTATTTTTGCATTTTGTCACTTGTCACATATGTGACATGTGACATGTAACATGTAATTTTTCTTATAAATGTGCATTTAACCAATTTAAATGCAATTTCATAACAAATAAATTATACTTAAAATTTTAGGTCATATTTTATAATTACATGTAAATAAAATGAGTCATCTCATATTTCGTTAATTATAATCTATAACTAATTGTAATTATAATCAACCAATTTTGCTTATCTCAAATGTTTCATAAACATAATGCATTCTTAGTAATATAACAATTAAATTACTAAAATGAATCTTATTTAATCATATTACAATAAGATATAATTGTCACTTACAACATAAACTTAGTTCAATTTAAGGGATTAATTAATCTGTATAGCTATACAATTAATTAACTTACATGATTAGGGGATTGTCCTTTAGTGTGACCTCAAGGTATCAACTGAGGATCACCGTCATACGGCAGTAACGTCAAACTCTAGTGAGACAATCGTTACCGATTAATGTTGACCAGTTGAATATAATATTTATCATCCCTTCGTATTCTTATTATTGAGATTTAATTAAATGATCGCACTATTGTTGAGGGCACTTACTCCAACAATATATCCCTATATTCTTCCAAATTCTAACATATATACCATTAGTTTTAAACATCATCTAATATATCTCTAAATTAAAGATTAGGTTCGAAAATACACAAAGTTATCATAATTCGAGAAGTTCAGACTCAAACTTTGTCATAAAAAACCGTCTATTAATATGTAAACCATGATTATGTGGAATGCTCCATGTATTTCAAATAAGGAATCAACTAAGACCGCTCAAACATGACATTTAATAAAGCAAAACTTAGCATTCAAGTTCTTGAACGACTGTGATTTTGAAAAAAAAAAATGGGCTTCTATAATGTTAATTTTATAAGATAGTGATATGAAGTTCATAATGTTTATAAGAAAAGGATCAAAAATATTTCCTTAAACTAATAATCACAATAACTCGAATACTCCAGTTCTTACCTA
Organism: Heliosperma pusillum; assembly: GCA_022085475.1. Taxonomy (NCBI): domain Eukaryota; kingdom Viridiplantae; phylum Streptophyta; class Magnoliopsida; order Caryophyllales; family Caryophyllaceae; genus Heliosperma; species Heliosperma pusillum. The sequence goes on from JAIUZE010018823.1 coordinate 1,188, forward strand.
CCCATTTCCAACTCAAAAATGACTTGACTCAAACTCCGCTTGAGGAACTATCTGAGATGGTTGCTTGAGTTCTTCATATCCATGGAAAAGACAAAATCAAGTCAGGACTTCCTACTCAAATTCATCAGAATGACATAAACAACACGGACGAACTCCAATATCTCGCATAGAACATACCGAAATAATGAAACTGCCTAATTACAGTACAAATATTTTTTCAAAAATTGATCCCTTATAAGTTAAACAGATAACATTACAAAATCTAAGCACAAATATTTTACTCATCCAGTACACTTTTGACCTTTTCACCCCCTTATTTTTGCTCCTCTTTATTTTCTTATTGTACTACATAATGAGAAAACTCATGATATCACACCTTACGGCAACCCCACCCACCTTCCCAGCATGCTCCCTTGGCCAACCACCAGTCCCACCTTCACCGTCAGCCATCACTGTCACCACCAAAAATTTGCATGACGTATAGTTGATTGTTGATGCCTTGCTGGGCGAAGAAATGCTGCAGTAGTTTTTGGTTTGATTTTTTTGGAGTATTTGGGTTGACTTTATACAACATGAATTTATTTGGTATTATAACCATTGTCGTTCATCATCCTTTCTCCATAATCTATATCATACATTTGAATTATGTGTACTAGTGTTTTGATTGGGAGGAAATTTCATGTAGCAGGCACCAACAATTAAATTGTTCAATGCTCGTTCAGAAAATACTAATTCGATATATAATTTGTGAGTCACAAACAAAATCCACCGTCTTAAATTCAAATTACCATCTATAATTGTAAAAAGATGATTAATTTGAGAGGTTATTAAGTTATGAATTGAAAGAATTAGGTCTAGAGTTTTTTTAGGTAAGGGTATGATAATGTAAAGTTTTGCACAAAAAGTATTGAAATGAGTAAAATATGTACTGCGAAAATAAACTACGAAAACGGATTGTGTAAAATATTTCTATCACATGATTCACATCATACGTAGAATCTTCAATTTCATTTGTGCAACAAAATCAGAATATCTGATTGATATGTTTTTGCAATATTAAAAAATCATTCCTTATCTAGTGAGAAACAATTATAGAGTATTTCACGTTGGCGGATTTTTTTTAAAAAGGTCTTATTCTTTTTGATATATTACAAACTTATATATTATATAGGTGTAAATTGTATTAATGAATTGCATTATAATTGACTTACAACCCTATCCTATTTATAGTTATAATAATAGTGTGACCCTTCATCAAACACATTGATTCACCAAGGGGCGTGAATACCGGTATTGCACTCTAATACCGTAATATACTCCAACAATAATACCATGATTTTTTTTTAAAAGTGTTATGAAATATTATTATATGGATGTCCATATCTTATAGGATACTAGAATATATTATCTTATGGAAACTCTACCCCTATTGTATGTGTATATATATCCCTTATAATGGAATAATAACATAGATCTGTTTCCCTTATTTTCTCTCTATCTTCTCTCTATAATTATCTCTCCCTTTATTTCACAACACGTTATCCTAACCAATTGGGTAAATAATTATTATTCAAATATGATAATATGGAGGTTCATATCAGATCTTATTCTATTATTTACTTAAGGTATGTTTACTAATTTACTACTCGTGAAAACCTATGAATCTACGAACTAAGGACTAAGAATTAATTAAACAATTATTGCATGCAAAGTATATTATTAAATTGCCACATGCTTATGAAACAATTTTCATATTGTCACGTTGAAAATCAAAACATGATATCTAGTTGACCTTAATTTTGTAACATTGATTTCTCGATTGCTTCGATCAACTGTTGCATCATCATTTTGTTTATATTTAATTTATGTTTACCTATCCGTACGGTAACTATTAATTTAACGCAACATTGTTCTTATTGTTTAATCGATATGCTTCTATGAGGTATTGTCTTCCTGATTTAGTAAGTTTGGGTTTTAAAGTTAATTATGTGTCGTAATATGTAACAGCCCAATATCTAATAAAATTATTCAAAGAAGATAATTTATAAAGGATCACAATGATTATAATCTTGTTTACATATATATACAATCCGAATTAATGAACTATGATGATTATTTTGATGAAAACACATGTTCCATTTATTTCCGTACAATTTCTGTACGTTTTATAGATATGTTACTTGAGTTTAACAACATATGGGTTAATTTTTTATCTTTATAATATATATATCATATTTATCGATCAGTTTTGCTCAGTTATTTTCGCTTGTTCATAAATTATTTTGTTAATTATATTAAAGATCGTACGGGAAATAACTCAGATTATTATGAATTGCCTACAATTTTGTTGCGTTTGATATTCTTATGTCACCGAGAAACGAAGAGTTATTGTTTAATATGATAACTAAGTTAATCTTGTATAATCCTACTTTATTAAAGTAACAACCGCAAATCCTATGTGTCAAACTCACCATAAAAGTAGGAAATAGAAAAGTCAACATCTTTTTTGGAATTATTTACTTGAAAACTTACATTACATGAATAAAAGCACATACTACTCAATAAAGGCAAATTACATTCAAATTTCACATTTTGTTTCGAAACAATTTCTAAACTATTTATATTGAACTTGATAATTAAAAAATCAGAATTTTAAAAAAAAATTGTTGAGACGTTTCTTTCCTGACAATTATATTGGGCACATGCAAAACATATATGAAAAATAGAAAATATACAATAATTGCTAAACGGCTACAAATAAAAACCTTACCAACATATTTGAGCTCATGAAAAATATATTAGATATAATTACATAAATCTATTTATAAATCATGTACATACGACGATATGTTTATTCAAAGATAGACAGATAAAGATGGTACTGGTATGCAAATCGGCTTATATTTGATTTATGAACAATGAGTGGGATGATTCGTATGTTTTTTAAACCGTCTTAAACTTAAGACGAATAATGTCCGTCTTAAATGAGAATTTGGGTTATAGGGTTTGTTGAGGGGTGATTTTACGGGCTAATAGCTACAATGTATATGGACTGAGTGTATACCCTTTCCTCGGAGTAACTTCGATCCAATACGCCACTTTGTAAAAAATTTAGTTAGTTTGTTTGTCAATTATTTTAATTGTTTATTGATTACTCTTTAAAAACATGCACGAGTTTTATTATATGAAAATCGGGTGTCACCATTTGCACGGGTTTGCAACTATTCAAATGGGTTTAAAATTTTCATTTTAATTATGCACAGATTAAAATTTTTATTTTGTCCAACGCAAAAGGTTTTCAAAACATACACAAATTTAACTAACTGAAACATGCTAAACAATTTGCACGGGTAGACAATTATTCAAACCGGTTTTTAATGAAGTAACAAGAAAAACTAGAAACTCAAATTTAGATAACAAGTGAAAATATTGTACTACAACAACGACTCGGCCGATAGACCCTAAAGCTAGCATCATTTATGCTAATTACTATTTACATTTATAATTCAAATTTAAAATCTTAAATATAAATTCATAACTTTACAACTTTAATTTAGTAACAAAAGTTCAAAATAACATACCCGTACAATTTGCACGGGTTTAAAACTAGTTTACATATTATTGGACTTAACTTTTGGAAAAGGACATACCATATAATTTTTGGACCTGAAGTTCCAAAAGATTTATTTTATAAGGATGAGCAGATATGTTCATATTATAACTTTGGCCTGAAGTTTAAGGTTTTAAAGGTGTGTAAGAATAATTTAACACCGTCTCATCAATTCATATTTTGAAGTGTAAGTGGCCAGAAGTCACCATGTAAATGCTAGTGGTCAAAAGTTCACAGCTGCGATTTATGAATTGCATTTGGGTTTCAAATGGATAAAGCGGTCTTTATAAAAGGATAAACTATTTATGAATTGATTATTGTTCACCTGAAGTTGAATGGCATAATAGATTTGAAATTTAGTTCATTCTTTGAAGTGAATGTGACATTTCATAAAGACTCTGCATGTAGCAGAGATTGAGAACATGACATTATTGAGCCTAATAATGTGGCATTTGGTGAGCCATGTAAAAGAAGTCTAAATTGAGCTTAGTGATGTAGACTTACTGTGCCAAATCAGTTCATTGAAAGATTCATGTGACACATATACTCGAAATTCGATATGAGAAAAGGAAAGTGATATACGAGTTGAAATTTTAATATCCGTATTATGGCCTGAAGTTCATAATATTTAAAGATACTGAAACTATGACCAGAAGTTCATAGTGTTTACATATACTAAATTATGGCCTGAAGTTCATAATGTTTACAGATATTGAAACCGTGACCTGAAGTTCACAATGTTTATAAATTCTCACATTTCATATCGTGACTATTATTTGAGTATCATAATTAAGAATAAACTCAATGTTTATACATGAATATTCGCAAAAATGTGAGATACTCTTAAAAGTTGAGAATCATATCAAATCGAATCAAAATCATTCCCTGAAGCGAATGAGATATCATGTTTTGAGTATGAAATATATTTGTCATTCATACAAATAATGTCGTAGTCATTAAAATACTATGTGCAGTATCTCGTATACATGTGACATGTGATCAAATTACTTAATATTATGAAGAGAATGATCACTATAACTCGTTGAATTCACCTCCTCCCCTGAAGGGACAGATTAATTATTAATTGAGTTTAACTGAGATTATTCAAAGATCAGTTATGATTTGTTCATACTAAAAGAAAGAGCAATGTATTATATTTCCTGAAGGAATATATTGTGATATATGTTTAGTCTTGCCAATATAAATAAGACACTAGTTAGTGTCTTATGTCACATCTCTATTTTTATCTGGCTAGATACAACAAACTTAATTTGAAGTCGTATGTTTAAATGTTGTTAACTGGAAGTTTAGCACTGTAATTATAGTCAAACTATAAATTTGGCACGTGATATGACATTGCTAACCAGGAGTTTAGCAAGATGAATAGTCAACTAGAAATTAAAGTGGCGTGTGATATATTAATTATTCGGAAATTATTTATACACATCCAGATGCTTATAAAATAGCGTCATAAATTGTGGACGTCAAACTAAATAAAAAGTTGACATTAAATTGTTAAGATGTGACGATTGAGGCCATCCGGGTTCTTATTGTACCCGTTTTGATAGACCTGAAGTTTATCCTAGAGAAAAGATAAGTGCTGAAACTCTCTCGTGTAGAAATCTCATTAAAGGCAAGATACTACAGTGAGATTGAGTATATTTGATATAGGAGATATAAACATTACTCAGAAGTTTAATAAAGAATTGAAATGTTTGTGTATGGATTGACACTCTATTGAATGACTTGTAGCCACATAATGATTTTTCTGAGTAGTTCTTGTGATCAGAAATTACATTTTGATTATTATGTAAAATCGTTGATCTCCCAAATTGGGCATTGTGATTCAGCACATTAGAAATCCAACTGCATTATATGTTACTTCCCGAAACATTTTGTTATTGTACAAAAGTGTCTATATCAAAGTCTCATTATGATATGAGAAATTTAGATTTAAGGTGGATACCATGATTTATTGCCCATTAAATCTATCTGCTATTGATAGTTTTTACCACCTTAGGGGCAGAATGATAAGGAAAAGCTGGTAAAAACAGACAAGTAAGTTATCCCCAACTGAACCTGAAGTTCAGCGGTTTGTTTTCAATATGAAATACATCAAATTGAGGTTCATAAAATTAAAAATGATGGCATTCATTTAGTTATGAAGATTTATTACGATACCAGTTTGATCACCTTGTCTAAATGTGATATTACATTGGGATCTATGATTTAATTATAGACAGATTAGCTGATAAGAAATAAAATCAAATGTCTCCAGTTCAAATGCATCCATCTAATCCCGAGTTCGATGCATCCATCTAATGAAGAGTTTTATTTAAGTTCTCAATTAATTAGCGTTAATAATGGTAATTTATGGCTGTAATTAGTTATTATCCTTTGATTTTCCTAGACAATTATGGAGAACGTTTCTCTTAGGCTATATAAAGCCATGTAGCAGATTAGTGAAAGAGACACATGATTTGAAATAAAAAAAAGCTTGTTGTTTTTAATTACACGTGGTGTTAATTGTGAATTACGGATTGTTGCGATAATCCAAAACTAGTGATTAATTAGGACGCGTTTCCTAATTGTTACTCGATTGGAACCAATAGGTCTTGGTTAGCCAATCTCGTTCATCAAGTTATAGGTCTAACTTGGTGTCTGCTTATCCCTTTCATTTCCGCTGCCAAAATTTCGTATCATATGGTATCAGAGCTTAGGCTCTTGATTTCCTTAAATTCAAGACGGTCATGGGCGCATCAAAATCAAGTGTTGAAATTCTAATTGCGATTGGAATTCAAGGGTTAAACTCGAGCGAGGTAGTTCGAGGGTTAATCGGTTTTGATCTCTAGAGCACCTTCTAGTAACTTGTTATTTAAGGGGTGGAAGTAAAAAAAAAAAAAAAAGTTACTGTTTTCGTCAGGGTATACTATTCATCCAAAAAAAAAGAAGAAAAAAAAAAGTTATTGTTTTCGTCTGGTACTATTCATCCGGGAAAAAAAAAAATACTGTTCACGTTAGGGTACTGTTCATCTGGACAGAAAAAAAAACAGTAAGTCACGTCGGAATTGTTCTTATTTGAAAGCACCTACGAGGAGATCGATCCCGGGGGATTACATGATATCAAGAATCGAGTCGATTCTTTTCAAAGAAAGGGAGTATGATGCGAATTCGATACGTCTTTTAGAGGATCAAGCATTTAACGGGTGACAACATATGGATTAATGGCTTGACTGGATTTATTGTTTGTCATTATATTTATTAATAATTATCCTTAATAATGTTTTGCTTAATTACATAATAATAGCTAGTTTTTATGGCTATCATTATGTGACATAATAACTAGTCTTAATAGGTGTCTTTTAGGTTTCCTTTTAGTTGTTTCTTAAGGCTATAAAAGGGCCTTTTCAATTGTTTTGTGAAGAAAACACCACAAGAATGAATTAAAGAAAAACTTTTGATTGTCGAGTTTCAATCAGTCCCTTGTTATTGTTTGACGCGTTTTCAAACACTAACCCGAAATGTAATCAATAGGTCTTGATTATAGTTCACCATTGTTCGAATTATAGGTCTAGTTCGAGCAAATATCCCATTGTTTTGAGTTCTTGACGGAATTCGAAACAAATATCCCTTATTTTATTATAAGTCTTTTCTCTTTTAAAACGCTTCCGCAAAAATTCGCATCATATATGATGCGAATTCGATACGTCTTTTAGAGGATCAAGCATTTAACGGGTGACAACATATGGATTAATGGCTTGACTGGATTAAACATCTCCCCCGTAGGATCGTCTTGAAGTACGGAAATCAAGAGCCTAAGCTCTGATACCATATGATGCGAAATTTTGGCAGCGGAAATGAAAGGGATAAGCAGACACCAAGTTAGACCTATAACTTGATGAACGAGATTGGCTAACCAAGACCTATTGGTTCCAATCGAGTAACAATTAGGAAACGCGTCCTAATTAATCACTATTTTTGGATTATCGCAACAATCCGAGAACAATCGAACGTTAAACTAACGTAGCAATTGAAACAATTCTATTTCTTTTGTTTTAACTTCTGAGTGATTTTTGAATCATTGAACTAAGACTATAAATAGTCCTATGAAACAGCCGTTTATGGCCAACAAATACTACCTAATGACAAACTTAAAACAAGACAATAATGGCCATTCACTATAGCAAATAAAGGCCTACTAAATGCTAAAATAAAGACACACAGTAAATGGAAATTAACACCCCACTAATTAGAGAATCAACCCCCTTTATTGACTAAATAAATTATACTGGAATGCTAAGAAGAGCAGCCACTTAGACGGGTCCAATGCAAGATAGTAAGCAAACGTAACGAGCTTTCGAGCTAAGAGAATGGGCTTTGACTTCCACGGCTAAAACCAGATTGTTATCCAACGTCCCTTGCGTAGTCATTCTCGTCTCACAACTCGTATCACGTACAATGCACAGTATATATAGAGTTTACTTTTCAGTGAAAAAAACAAAACTATTCAAACAACTAATGATATCATTTTGGTATTTTAATGAAAACAATTTTTTTTAACATGAATCGAATTGTATCATTTTATAAATTTCACAAGTTTGTTTAACCATTTTTGTGGTTATGAAGCTAGTAATAATAGTTTATAATTTTGTTTTATATGGAGTATAGTTATATTTTTATAACGATAATATTATCGTTTGTATCAGTTTAATGAAAATATTACAGTTTTAATTTCATAAAAAATGTATAGTTTAATGAAAATATTATGTATTAGTGAAAGATTATATCATAATAAGATAACTATTCTTTTTGTTTCCTTATTTAGTGTGTATTTTGGAGGGAAAAGTAATTGGATAGACTTATTCTTTTTTTTTTTTTTTTTGAAAAACCCCATAGAAGGTTAGATCTTCCTAATAAATCGCAAGTTGCAATGTTTGCAATATGCAACGGAAACTGAGATGCCCATTCCCGCCTTCCTACTTGCCAAGGCACTAATCTGGCGAACTCATGAGCTACCTTATTAGACTCTCTACCACTAAAAGACCACTTATTATTAATATTAAAAATATTGCAACAAGAAAGAATATCTTCAATAATGAGATGAAAGTCGCTTCTACCACACTCTCGTTCCTTTAGTACCTTGATGAGATGTTGAGAGTCGCTTTCCATAGTAACCACATTATGTCCTCTCCTCACGGCTTCCTTCAACCCCATTAGCATCGCTTCCACCTCCGCCTTTCTTGATTCCCGGACTTCGTTAAATTGAGACGTGATTCCCCATAGTATCGTTGCATTGGCATCCCTGCAAACCACTCCAAGCCCAATTCCTATCCCTTACCTCACACACGCATCAACATTAATTTTAACTCCCCCCCCCCCCACGATAGTTTAGCCCGACCTTAATGCCTTCCACTCCCTCGCTGCTGCCATGCCTTCTTCTCCCTCGTTCCTTCCTCCCCCTCAATCATCTCTTTGCATAGTTTCTCCACTCTCCGCAAAATCGAGCCTACCCCTCTCCACTCCTCCTCAAAGATCCACTTATTTCGTCTTTCCCACACCGCCCAACATCCCGCCATGAAGGTCATCGTCTCTCTCACGTCAACTCCCCTCAAAACCTCACCAACCCACTCCCTCACCCGCTCAAAATCCCCATTCATGGCGCTCCCCACCGACAGTCCCTCCCACAACCTTCCCAAACCCCCACAACCCCGAAACAAAGGGAGGTGAGTTTCCTCACTTCCGAGAAAAATCAGGCACATGCTATCCGAGTTAGGAACACGCCTTGCAATATTGCTTTTAGTGGCCAACGCCTCATTACACAACTTCCACATGAAGACCTTAATGCGCGAAATCACCGGGACACTCCAAATCATATTCCAGAATTGCCTATCCTCTGTCATGGACGACGCGGTAGCAATCTCATTATCATCCTTTGAAAGGATTCTATAAGCTGATCTGTAATACCCGTAAAATCATCAAATAAAATAAAAAGGGAAATTTAAAGATAATAATAATAAAGTATTATAAAGAATAAAATAATAAGAACTAAAATGGGAAATTAGTAGCGGTACAACTGTTACGTAACCTAGAAATTTAATCTGACTTTGAGACGATAATCTAATAACGCTATCATCGTCAAACGGAAAAAGAATTTATAATAAAATATATTCCTTCAATTTATTTTAATAAGAAAGAGCATTATATATATATATATATATATATATATATATATATATATATATATATATACATATATTTAACCCTAGTATCGATATTAGGAGTCTCATAATATATCGTCACGCTTCGTTTTCCGTATCGCGGAAATCCGACACAACACTATATAAAATCCTAACCACATCTAGTCTAGATACCTAATAACCACCCTATAGCCACCCTACATGCATGAGCCAATAACATGTTGAAGCATGCTCTCTTTTGTCTCCTTGGATGCCCTCTATCCCCTTTCCCATACCCTTCTTTTTGTCTTTCCAAAACCTCCACTCCAACACTCAATAAACCCTATAACTCAAGCTCCCACCAGAATTATTAGCTCACTCAAACACCATCAACATGATTCTGGACAATCGAATCTGCTAATCCCAATGTTTGTGTCTCAAAAAGTAACTTAAAGGATTAATGAGGACAAACCGTTTTACTACAATGAACTTCAATGAATATAGAGTATATTAGGCCCTGGAATCAACTCATTTGAATTTATAATCTTTGTAATCTACTTAAAAATATTTTGTGACTCATATTCTGACCACTATTTAAAGATCCGACCAATAGTACATCTTAAACCTATTTTTGGCTAACATTGTATAAACATAAAAGTTGGTAGACTAAATACTAGACCTATTGGAGTTTGTTTCGTCCAAAAATACTAAGTATTTGATTTTATATGATTTTTTCAACACAAAATGACAATCTGGAAATCTGATAAAATATTGTTCTTTAGATCGATAGTTGAGAATCTACCCTTTTCGAATAGACCACTAGTAAATAAAGTTATACTAAAGATAAATTCTTTATATTTGAGTATGATAAACTTTAATGAAATAAATGCATGTTGGCCTTTTGTAAACCTATATTTCGACTATTTATACACCCGAACCAGCCCAAAACTTTCTGTGACTCGGAAACCGTCACGTTTTACTAAAAAGAAATTTCAGAGGCCTTAGAATCATTTTTGGACTGTTAGTATTTGACACTTAAAGTTATAGGACATTTTAAAGAATCCAACCTCACTAGTAGTACCCCAAAAAGTTAAGTAACGAAAGAGTTATGACATTTTGAAGTCACTGTTCAGAATCTGTAAAACCGTAAAGTATGTATGAGATAATGAACTTGTATAAACCAAGTGTATAAGCTATAACTTGTTAAACTAAAAGCACCAAATTGATAAAATACTCTTAAATATTCTGACCATGAACTTAGTTTGCTTTCTTAAGAATAAAACTCGGAACAAAACGTTCAAAATGGAAACATAAAAAAAACCGAGTAAAATGCATAAAACCATATAAACGAGTTAAGGACCGTCTGGAATAATTTAGTAACGAGTACTTTATGTATATTGTAGACTCGGGATTTGTAGAAGGAGAACTTTAAACTTCTAGACCAGCTCATAAGGTAAGGGAAACGCTTGTCCATACACTATTCTTGAACTCTTGAGTATTGTTTCAAATGTTGTTTGGTGTATAATGTTTACAATGTTTGTTATTATTAGTTTGGATTATCGTGATGAAATATTGAAAAATAATTGATGTTATTCCATCCTTTGAAGTGTTGAAATATAATAAAGGACTCATAACTTTTAAGAGTTTGAAAACCAAAACCGTTTGATCTTTTGTACAAATTATGGAGATGGTTAATCTCAAGAAATGGATTTAATTGTTTGGAAAGGGTTTTGATTTTTGGTTTGAACGGTTTTGGTAGAGGGGTAGGTTGTTCCCAAATAATAAAAGGGGACCTCCTATACAGAGCTTTTGGTGGGGGTTAGTTGATCGAGACCCCGTCCTCTTATCTTCCTCCTTGGGGTTGGCCCTTGGAGGGGTGTGCACACTCGGGATTTTTGGACAGTTATTGTACATGGTTTGGTGAACCCCGTCTTATCCGGACTAGGGCGAGGGAATCCTCTCCATACGACCTCTATCCATTACTTACTAAAAAAAGTGAAGAAATGTTTTCTTCGAAGGAAAGTGTTTTAAGATTTGGAAGGACTAACTATTTTGGATCAAATTTCCTTATTTAGAAACTTGAACTTCTCAATGATATTCTGCTTTCTTATGAATTCTAAATTTTAAGTAAAACTCTTATTTATTTTTGGATTGTTTACCTTACTCAACATTATTGTTGACCCTCTTTTGTTTTTGTCCTTAATTGGAACTGCTATGACCACTATTGTGAGAGCAGATCGTATGACAGGTAATCCAAGGAACTAGGACGTGGGAACCACCGGAGAGCGCGCGCGTTATTGTTTTTTTTTATTGGAAACTAATGTTTAGACAATTATCTTTATTTTGCATCATCAAAATTATTCGCTTCCGCAAACATTTGGATTTGGTTGTAATCGGATTTTACTCTTTGGTATTTAATTCACGTAGACATTTACCCCTTTGAATTACATGATTTAAATACTTCTACTACAATTGGTTCAAATGTGACACATCCATGTTCCGAATTTTACATGAAAACTTTATTTTTAAATATAACGGATTATGGGGGTGTTACATGATCGGACCGAGTAACATTCGTCTTTTTCAAAATCCCAACACCACATATCCGGAGGTCAGTAGTCTGTGACCCGTATGGCTAAAATACGTTCCTGCTCAAAGGGGAGGAAAAGACTTTGAATAAGGTTCGTATTCCAACCTCGACCATTAGCATTAAAGAGCTCTGCCACTATCATTCTTTCATCAGCCATCCCCCTAGGAGAGAGAATACGTCTCGATTCCGTCTTCGGTATCCATGGATCCTTCCAAACTCGCGTGCTCAAGCCGTCTCCCACCTTTTTTCGAACTCACTTAAGAATAACCTCCCTTGCTCCCCAAATTCACCTCCATGTATAACTCGGATTTCTCCCCAATTCTGCACCCATAAACGAACCATTTGGACAATACTTACCAAGAAGAACCCGAGCCATGAGACATTCCCGATGAGTGATCAAACGCCATGCCTGGTTCCCTTGAAGTGCCAAGTTGAAGTTGTGGAGATCCCGAAACCCCAGCCCGCCATGACATTTGGGAGCACACAGTTTCTTCCACGCGACCCAACGAATTTTTCTCTTCCCCTCCTTGTTACCCCACCAGAACATCGAGATGATCGACCTCAAGTTATCGCAACAATTCTTCGGAAGCATGAAAACACTCATAGCATACGTAGGGATTGATTGGGCCACGACCTTTATCCACGTTTCCCTCCCCGCTTTAGAGAGTAGTAATTTACGCCATCCTTGAAGGTTTTAGTTAACTTATCACGAATAATATTGGTAATATTCCTTTTTTAGTGACCGATCGTAGTTGGGAGCCCTAGGTATTTTCCTTGCTCTTCAACCACCCGAATCCCAAGGAACTCGGCAATCTTAACTCTTCTCTCCTCGCTCGTACACTTACTAAAAGACATCGTAGTTTTTTCGAGGCTAACCACCTGACCATACCCCTGTTCGTATTTATTAAGAATCCTTCGCACATGTCCTGCCTCCTCAATGTTCGCGCACACAAAAATTATACTATCGTCTGCAAAAAAACAGATGGGAAACCATATGTGCTTGGATGGCCACCTGAATACCGTGAATAGCCCCACGTTCCATTGCATACCGTATCTCACCCGACAACACCTCCGCACAAAGAATGAAGAGATAAGATGATAATGGGTCACCTTGTCTCAAACCACGCTTCGGCTGAAAAACCGTAGACAGAGCACCATTGATCATGACCGAAAAAGAAACCGTCTTAACACATTGCATAACGCGATCAACCCACCCACTATCAAATCCCATCTGTGTCATCACGTTTTCCAAGAAGCGCCATTCAACCCGATCATAGACCTTGGACATGTCGAGTTTCAGCGCCATATTCCCCTCTCCTTGCCTATTATTTTTCATGTTGTGAAACAATTCAAACGCTACTAACACATTGTCCGTAATAACTCTTCCATGGATAAAAGCACTCTGATTTTCGGACACAATCTCACCCAGAAAAAGCTTCAATCTATTGGCAAGCACTTTCGAAACTAATTTATGAACCACATTACATAAGCTTATGGGTCGGAAATCCACCATTCTATCCGGGTTCTTCTTCTTCAGAATTATAACGCTAAAAGTCCTGTTAATCTCCTTCGTCATTTGGCCACCGCAAAGAATATTAAGAACAATACGCGTAACTAAGGGGCCAACAACATGCCAATAAGTTTTGTAAAATAGAGCATTCATACCGTCCGGACCGGGCGCCTTCAAGGGATGCATTTGGTTAAGGGTCTCGACCACATATTGTTCTCCATAATCTTGCCGTAACATTGTGTTCATATCCGAGTTAACCCTCCCAGCCACTCTATCAAGCATATCATCAGACATCAGTGATCCTTGGCTCAGACGAAGAGAAAAGGTCTTGAAAGTACATGTTAGCAACCGTTGCAACCTCTTGATCTCCTTCTCTAACCTGTCCCGCCTCATCTATAATTTTAGCAATGAAATTTTTCTTTTTTCTGTCTCGCGCTCGCCGATGGAAAAACTTCGTGTTCTTGTCACCCTCTTTAAGCCACATAGCCCGGGATCGTTGCCTCCAAAAGACTTCCTCATAGCGGAGGAGTCTACTAAGTTCTTGTAGCACCCGCTTCCTCTCCGTCACGGCTTCCCTCGTTCTGTCCCCTTCATTTAGATGCCCTAATCTCTTTCTAAGCCTGCTGATATTACACACAATTCCGATACTCACCCCCTCCACTTATTCAATTCTTATGCACACCTCCTCAAGCTGGAGAACAATTCTTCATTACCACCCTGCCACGCCTGACTTATCGTCTCCTCACATGCCTCTTCTCCCACCCATATTTCTTCAAAACGATATATCTTTCTCCTTTCTTTAGCGCGAACGTCTCTATTATCCAGCATAAGCATTATAGAACAATGATCTGACCACTCCCTATTCAAGTGCACTAGCCTGGCATACGGTACAAGCTCATACCAATGACCATTCGCCATTGCCCGATCGATTCTACTTTGTCTGTGACTTGGCCATTATCATAAGTAAACTCGTAACCCTCAAACCTAACATCCCGCAACCCACAAAATCAACCGCCTCTCTAAAATTATTCATTTGCCATTGAGCCCTCTCCCCTCCTTTCATTTATGTCGAATAGAGTACTTCATTAAACTCACCAATGCACACCCACTGTCCGTGAAAGTCCAAAGCTAAAATCCTAAGTTGCTGCCACGAGAGGTGCCTATCAGACACCGCTAGCCACCCGTAGAAACCAGTTAACCGAAACTGCATACCCCCAATGTTAACATCAATATCCATATAATGAGATGTGGCAGACCTCAGATGACCCCCCAGCTCAGACCGCCATTAAAATGCTAATCCACCCGACCGTCCAGCACTATCCATAGGCAAGCACTTGTACCCAATAAACTGCCGAGAAAGTTTCCGCATACCACGACTACTCAATTTAGTTTCAGATAAGAATATAGTAGGCGGGGCCTCCCGTTGGATAAGGTTCTGAAGACCGCCTACTACATCGGGGTTGCCCAGCCCCCTGCAATTAAGGCTCAAGCAACTCATTTGGCCTGGCGGGGTTGACCCCTGTCAACCTCCGCCTTAGATATATGCACATCCATGTGAACAAAATATCGCTTATTGCTGTTACCTACATTCATCTCTCCATCTTCCCTTCCTCTTTTCTGATTTTTGTTCAAAAGTGTACCAGTTTCCTGCACCCCTTGCCCATTCTCCATAGCTTGTCTTTTTCATGCCTGCCCTCCCCTCATGTTCTGCTCTCCCCCCGCATTAGTAACCACCCCACCTCCTGATACTCTCCCATTGCTGTAATCTCTGCCCCCATAACCTCCATAGACTCGCTCATGGCCTTCTCTACCCCTTGCCCTGTCAACCCCAATCCCTTTCACTCCCATCCTTCGGACCCTCCGCGCCCTTCCAATTTCTATTAGATCTCATCGATAAAGATATTTGTTGCAATTTAGCAACCATCTTCTCAGCGTCCTCCTCGGTTCTCCTCTGTTTTGTCTCAAAGACCTCTCTGAGATCCTTCGATTTAAAGCTCTTCTCCCCTATTTTGGTTTTCACCACCTTCCTTGGTGAAGATCTTAAATTCTCCCCAAAGGATAATTCCTTTAACTCATACGAACCCTCGTTGCAACCTTTTTCTTTATGCCCTAGAACTCCAGAACCGTAGCAGAACATGGGTAGCCGTTCATACTTCACCTCAAATGCTATAACACGGTTATTTGGCATACAAATATCCACTGTCCTCTTAAGAGGTGTACGTACGTCTTTCAGAATCCGAATTCTCACCCCTCTCACCATTTCAGGCATCGGTGATTCGTCGATATCAATGAATTTTCCAATCTGCGCTCCTACCTTTTTTAAATTCTCCACATTTGATCTCCCTTTCAGCGGGAGATCGTATATTCGAGCCCATATAGGTAGATTATATAGCACCGTATCCGCCATCTTGCCTTCAACGTTAGGTTCATTAAGACACCATACAAACTTGTCGAAATGCCAAGGTTGCCCTTCAATCACCTTCCCTTTGTCCCGCTCATTCTCAAACCGAAATACAAAGACATTCTCCTTCACATCCATGACATTTCCTGCAATAGTGCCCTTAGGGTTCCATAATTTAACCATTGTGTCTACTGCTGCCTTCATATTTATCGCTTTCGACGCCCACAGTTTCCCTACTAACAGAAGGTTGGACGCCATGACATCATTCCCATCACTCCCAGCCTTCCAATCAATAACCGATGTCTCGCTCAATTCAGTCCCCAAGATCTCTTTTCTCGGCCTCATATTCGATCTATCCATAGCCTTATCAATCCCAGTGAAACGCCGCACAAAGTAATCACACATAAAAAACCCGAAACAGAAAACTAGAGATAGAGAACAACCACGAAAGGATAAATAAGATACCATGTACGAAGGATGATGAAAGAACCTTGAACAAGAAGGAAAGATAAAAAACGACGTAGAGACGGAACTTCTATAGAAAACCCTAGGAGAGACTTTTTTGCATAGATTTATTCTTTTATTTAGTATAAGGGGAGTCTTTTAGTATAAAGAGATTCTTTTAGTATAAGAGGATTAAGATTAGGCTATCGGTGACAAATTGACAATAGGTCACGGGTTCGCCCGTTACGCGATTGCAGCATAGGATAGTCGGTAGTATTTGACTCTTTGGGTCGTTCAAGTAAAGATAAGTTCAATTGGGTTACGGTTACAGTTACGTCCGACTCCAACCCCAACGGCGCATATGATGCAGTATCTCCGACGAGTCTCCACTACAATCAACCATCAAACCCTTCCATTTCGAACCTTCTCGAATATAATTGGTGGTTTTATACGATCTTTATGATGATAAGAAATATTGCATTATTGATATGGGAGTTGATGGAGTTACGGTTATGCTGCGAAATTAGAAAAGACTTATATGGGTTGTCACATGTTGCAGATTTATGAGTGTTGACGCATGACAATCGAATACTACTCAAGCTACCATTTTATGTTATTGTATAGATTGATAAATAGATTAAAAGTAAATAACAAATGAAATGACACAATCGAACTTTGTCATCATATATAAATATTTAAAAAAATTAGAGGATACCATTAAGAAATCATTGGACTTATGTGAAAATTAATATGAGTTTAAGTTAAATAATTGTTGAATATAAAATGGCATAATTTTACGTTTAAGAATATTATTAATCTACTTATTTGTTTTTCTTTTTAAGTGTGTGTAATTTTAAATAAATGTACAACTTTTATGTACCACAGTAATACAGAAAATGTTACTCGATTTACTGACATGTTCTCTTCCAAAAATTTCAATTAAAATGTGAATTTTAATTGTAAATAATGAAACTTTGATGTAAAGTTTGTAAGTCACATAATTTTTTTGGGATTTTTAACTCATGAAATATTTAATTTAAGAATATTGATGATGCCCTTTGATTTTCTTTATTTGTATGTTATTATAAAATATGTTATGTGTTATGATATTAATATGGATGTCCATAAGTAACAAGTATTAGTGATGTCCATAATGTAAGATGATTCTAGACATGTCTTTTTACCTTCCTATTGCATAACTCCCATATGTATTCATGTATATATACCATTGTGTATTAATAAGAAATATATACTTCTCCACCATCTCTCACTCTCCAATTCTATATTTTATAACACGTTATCAGCACGATTTTCTAACCAATGTCACGAGCTAATTGATGCACCAAAGTTTGGGTTGATATTATGTTAAGGATTGGAATAATGGTTCTTATAATTCCCGAATCTTAATCTTGGAAATTCTACCATATTTATTCGTAAGTCATTCTAATTATTATTTATTTTATTTTATTTTTAACACCAAGGCTTATATTTATACGTAGCGTTCCTTTTTTTTATTACATATTATTTTCCCCTTTTTAAGTAATTTTATAAAATGTTGAGATGGTGTTTGCACTTAACTTTAACACAATATTTTCATTTGATTTATTATTTGATTAAAACATGTTACTTAATTCCTTAATTATCACATGTTTCGTGGTTATTAATTTTAAGATCTTTATTGTTGAAAAATCTTGTTTATTTTTGTGCACTATTTTATCATATTCATCATGGCAATTATGTTTAACTTTTTAATTAATAATTATTGGTAAATTTTGGCACGTTATGTTTTATAAGATTCATGGATTCACTTGATATTTTGACAAATTTGGTAACCATTTTTTTTAAATGAGATTATTTAGTTGTCATAAAATATTATTTATCATGTTGTGCACATATTATATTTATTTGTCGATAGTAATTAATATAATGTTCTTTGATAATTATTTGTATTATGCAAAATATATCTATAGCATGTTGTTCCTAAATTAAATAAATATTGATACCATTTTTAACCTGCAACGTTTATGCATGATTATAAGAAATTAGAGTCTTTTGTATACACATTATTATAATATTGATATAAAATCTATGAGTTTGTATTTATAATAATTCACATGTATTTACAATAAAGTTCTTATAATTCTCCTCATAGATTTATTTGAAACCTTTGAATTTCGAATATGGTATTAGCTCCGTGTACAGTCTATATAAAATATTTTAAATTTGACACAAAATTAGAACATTGTTGGATTACATACAATAAAATTAAAGTCACAATTATTTCACTTCGTATAATTTAAATTTGACAACTCTTAATGAACGATATTGATATTTACTTCTAATTTTAAATTTGGGACTCTTAGTAGTCAAAGTGACTTTTTATGTGGTATTAATTGTTTATATTAATATTGGGGTTTTAAATATGGTAGTAAATTTTTGCCAAGACCATGTGGTTTCTTTCGTTTGATTGTCTTATGAGTATTATTTATATTTATTTACTAATAATAATGGTTAATTTACGAAAGAATAATCTAACAACTAGTGCTTATGATATGTTGATGGAATCATTGTTCATACTAATAATAATGGTAAACTTTTAATTGTAAATAGTGGGTTTGATTTTCCATACTTTCACTTGGCAAGTACGTATCACAATGATTGTAATGTTGTCTGCACGAATTTACACTCTGAATTATGAACTACGATGATTATTTTGATGAATACACGTGGTCCAATAATTTTTGTACAATTCTCGTATGTTTCATAGACATATAAATAATTTTAAGATCACGCGGGTTAATTCTGTATGTTTATAATATGAGTATCAAATTTATCAGTATGCTTAGTTAATTTTATGGTCATTAACTATTTTATTAATTGTAATAAAAATCGGACGTGAAATAATTGAGATTATTATGAATTGTCTACAATTTACTTTCTTTTGATATTCCTATGTCATAGAGAAACGAAGAGTTATTGGTTGATAAGATAATTAAACAAAGAGTTATTGGTTGATATGATATTCGACTTGACGTTCTATATATTCGGTCAACCGTTTTTGAAAAGGGATGGACGCATCATATAATTTTGGACATGTAGTTCCAAAATATGCATTTTATGAAAATGATTAGATTTGTCTACATAATGACGTTGGCCAGAAGTTCATAGTTTT
>JAIUZE010018824.1:0-13168 GCA_022085475.1 Heliosperma pusillum
TTTACCGTGAGAGATTTCGTCTTGTGTCGTCGTTCTTTGAATGCGTGATTTCATGATATTATTCATGGTCATTGCATGATTGGACACCGTCATTGTCTTGGTTCGTGAATGGATGATAATATGTTGGATTTATTGTGATCATCGCATGACTTGACTTGGTTTGTCTGTCGAGTCTCAATCTTCTCAAACTTATACCGCTAACGGTGAGATGCAAGCCCTAGTGAGCGTATTCGGTTGCCTAAGAGTGTCTTCCCCGAGTCTTTGTATAACATGATGGATTCGGATTGGTACTTCATATGCTCTTACTCTTATATATTGAATTGCCTATCTATTCTTATTGTATTTCACATGTATATTCATATATGCATGATTTTACTTTTGTATTTCCTTCTATGTACGTTTAATGTGATATGGCTGGGAGAACCCGGAGTTACTCCCCACTGATTGTGGCGTTCATGTTTTTTCATGAATGAACAGGTTGCTTGCATGGATGGCTTTTTGCTTATGCTATTTTGGGTTCGGGTGTGAGCTAGCGGGCGTTGTCCCTGGATGAATCACCTCTAGACGTTATTTAGCTAGTTTGCTAATCACTTGTTCTTTGCTAACATTTTGAGAGACCCCGTCTCTTTGTTGTATTTCGTACTTAGTTTGTAATATTTTGACACTCCTCGTATTATCTATCTGGCATGTATAAAAGTTTTTAAAATACCGTAATTCCGCATATTATTTCACATGCTTGTATGTTTTATATTTCCGCATTCGCGAGGGTTGTCACAGTTGAACTTTTTTATTTTATAGAATTTCGACTTGTGAAGCCTTCAAAAATCACTTGAGAATGGACTCACTAAAGTCCATTTGAATAATGGTCCTCTTATCCTATGACCATGTTTGGACTCGAATATTACGTATTTCATGCACGTAGGAGGTTTTTTCATGCACATAGACTAATTTTTAATGCATGTAAAAGGCATTTATTTGAGGAACTTGAGAAATAGGATTAATTTATGTAGGGAACAATTAACTAAAAGTGATTAATTGATGAAGCTTGGGCTATATTAATACACAAATTGTTTGACTATTTGATTTATGCCACGAAGATGTTTGGATTGATGGCATGAATAGAGAAGGTGGTGGGGCGGCAGGGATTATGAAGTGATGGGGTGGAGATTGTTGAGTTCGCAGCAATGCACGCGCTTGACGATGGGAGTATTAGTATTGGGCAAGTCATAATTTAGGGTCAGTTTTGAGTCCTGGTTTCCGCTTGAGACATGATGGTCATATATAGAATGAAAATTCATAATTGTTTTGACACAGGCCAGGTCCCAAAGATAACATATTTCATGCATGTACAAGGTTGTTTCATGCACATATACTATTTTTTAATGCACTTATACGACAATTATTAAGGAACTTGAAAAATTTGATGAAATGATGTAGGGAAACTTAAAGTACTTAATTTGTGCTTATTTCAATTTGCGCTTTGTCCCATATTAATATTAGTCTTTTAGACAATCGGAGTTTTTTTTAGAAAAGACGACCGATGATAAATAGCTTAATTTGCTTTACAATTATTATTCATCAAGTTACCTAATTCTGGAACAATTTTGAGAACTATTTTCCGCTTGTCTAGACGAGATGGTCATATTATATATTTCGAGTACTGGTTTACGCTAATCATAACTGTTTTGACATAGGCCAGTTCCCAAAGATAACATATTTGTTTATGCATGTGGAAGGTTGTTTCATGCACATACACTGTTTTTTAATGCATGTATAAGGCAATAATTTAATAACTGATGCCCTAGTACAACTGTTTAAATAGATCCTATAAGTTATATGTCTTTACCACCTAAACTTACCGATATCTTTTAACAGATCCTATGGTCAATAATTACACTAACTGTACCACCCAAACATACATAAATCGACAACTTTACTCCAACCAAATCTTGCAAGGTTCAATGGTTGGAATGTAGGGTTAGGTTCTGTGCTACTCCCTTCGATAATCAAGTGTTTAGAAAATAATGCCTAGTCGAAAACCTACAAAAGTAAAAGCGGGGGAAATATTGTTACGTTTAGGCCACTCCTTAGATTGAAAATAAACGAAAGAAAATTGAAAATTATGAATTCAAAAGTTATTGATATTACCTTTCTCTTGTTTTGCTCCCATTTCATAATTTCAAGAAGCATACTCTCACTATATTCATCCAAATCCTGCGTATATATATTTGACAACAATATTAAAAGTGCTGCAATAAAAAATGCTCAATAATGTTCAACTAATATAACTTAGTTTAGACATCCTTACCTCGTAACAAGTCTCATTAGTCCATGATGCTTGAAAACGCAAGTTTTTAAGCCACTTTAGCAGATAGACTCCGCAAGCATACCTATGAAAGTTGTTAAACATTTAAATATGGTTTGTATCCATCAAATATATTAAGATGAGTAATATAATTTAAGCATAATTTAAGTACGTAAGGTACCCATTCTTTTGTTGAGGCACATTCACAATCTCCCACTCAAAAGTTTTTATCTGCAACAGTCTTTTTTAACCCGGACGGTCTCTTGCGATGATCTCCAAAGCAGGCAATAGCTATACAAAAACATTCAGATTATATAATCGACTCGAACAAAGTTTTGGTAACAGGGAATGTGACACAAGAAGAAGTTGTTGTGACAGTTATCCATAAAATAAACGTAATAATGACATATTTCTCGCTGCTGAGATAAGCGATTTAAAAAAATATCAGGTCAA
This sequence comes from Heliosperma pusillum, assembly GCA_022085475.1. NCBI lineage: Eukaryota > Viridiplantae > Streptophyta > Magnoliopsida > Caryophyllales > Caryophyllaceae > Heliosperma > Heliosperma pusillum. Next base: position 2,759 of record JAIUZE010018824.1, read on the forward strand.
TCCAACACACGAGCACATGATCATTCAGCGAATTAGGCATAAAATCCTACCGTATAAACCAAAAATGTACGTCTTGCATCAGGGCGCCGTGGCAATCTGGAGTCAAGTATGAAATTTTTCCTTTTATGAAAGTCCGAAACACAAGCAAACCAATGTTCTTTGTTCACGCAGAAAGGAAAGAACGCCTGAAATATTTACAAAACATGCGGAAATGAAATTGATACAATAAAAACCGTCATGATACACAATCAGTGATAATTATTTATTTACCAGTTGGGCTTTGGCTAAATTTTGGGGCAAATAGTCAAGCTTAATGTATTGGCTTCGAAAACCGTCTTTAGGAACAACATCCTGAAAGGTGCGAGCGAGCCTTTGTCAAAAATCTTGGTAATTCCAAGAACAATCATTAGTAGTTACTAAGGAATATGAATACATACCTTCATTATTGTCGGAAAGTACACAATACCTGGTTTTTCGAGTGTTGTACGAAGACCAACAAGATCAATAACCATATCCATCACCCAACTCCCTCGTAGCAAAGTCTGCATTGCTTCTTGGGTAACTTCAAACCATTCCGTTGCAACAACATCACTAATAACGCAAATATTGTAATTAGATCCACTCAAAACATATAAATGCAAAAACAATAATTATATTTTAAAAAATGCTTTATGGTCAATTATAACTTACTTCTTATTCGCCACATTTGTCTTAATAAAATTCATCAACTGTGCATCTGTATAACATAACTCTTTTCTTGCATTCGTATAGCATAACTCTTGTCGCACCTGATTACTGCGGAAAATCAAAGGTTCTTAAAATTTGATTGCAAGATATAAGTTGTATAAGACAAAAATGTAGAATTTTTATTTACCGAATCTCACAGCCACTGCCCCTGTTGTAAGCCTTTGCATCAGACATCACTTGAACTTTCAAAGAGTTGTTAGCCCAAGTCAAAATTTGATTGCAAACCCTCACAATATAACGTTTCACAGCATATCTCTGAAAAATAACAAAAAAAAGTGAAGTTAGAATCACAGCCTACATATTTCATGCATATACAGGGCTAATTCATGAAACTACACAGCTAGTTCATGCATATACAGGGCTAATTCATGAAACTACAGAGCTAGTTCATGCATATACAGGGCTAATTCATGAAACTACACAGCTAGTTCATGCATATACAGGGCTAATTCATGAAACTACAGAGCTAGTTCATGCATATACAGGGCTAATTCATGAAACTACAAAGCTAGTTCATGCATATACATCCATGAAACTACAAAGCTAGTTCATGCATATACATCCATGAAACTGCACAAATAAGACAAGTAGTAGAAAATGAAACAAACTGATGACCTTCCTAATAAACATTCATCTGAATTGATCTAAATATTACGCATAAGCTAGATAAATAGAAACACTAACTTAAAATTAGACTTCAGTAATAGAGACTTACGTCCTTTAGCAGCTTTGAACTATAACCTAACTTAGTCCCGTTGTACGTCTCCATATGACGCATAAGGTAGATTCCAGTATCACACACAACATCAAAGGTTGAATTCGGAACATACAGTTTGGCTATTAAAAACCATGCAGCGTTCAGCTTTGGAATCTTGTTACTAAGCTTTGAAATCAACAATTTCGTCTGATAAGCGAAAGACAATGCCAAGTAAATAATTTATTTTAAAAGTAGACCTAAATCAGCCATTTAACAAGCTTATTGCAAAAGCGTATGAAGACATACCACATCTTTAACATGGACTGAATAATCAGTTTGCTTCGCATCCATTGGGTGTATAACTTTGTACAAGCTATTCTCAACATGGAAACAAAAAAGAAGTGGCGTGGGTGCCACAATAGGAGTAAAAACCTGCAATATAATAAAAATAAAAAGGCTATTAGCTAAGAACTATTTATATTATTAATTAGCAACATTTTAAAAAAATTTAAATCTTCAAGGAATTACCAACTTCACTTCTTCAAAGTTGACGTCCAATGAGTTAATATGTAGATTAAATTAGGTGATGTATTAGAGAATACAAAAGCTACAATTTGATACCTGACGCTGTAACAAAATTAAATAAAAAACCTACATCAGTTTCTTCGGTGAAAAATAGACGGCAACGGGATGTACGAGATCTTAATCTGTCTTGGTCATTCAGATAATCACACCACAAACTGATGACATTGCTGTGAACTTTACTATCAAGTAACAAGGTCTTTAAATCACGTCGTGTAAGACTCTTGCCTGTATGGCTGAACAGAACCTCGCTAAACATGTATAAAAAAGGAAACATTAGTGTTATAAATAGAAAATATAATACATTTATCGAATACAATGAAAAATGAAGAGATGTAGTAGACTAATACATACCCTTCGTCTAAGTCACATGCAAATGCATAGTCTCCAATCTCTTTCTCAGACTGACTCAAGTCACGCAACACATCCACGTTTCGTATGAAGAACGGTGCACGGTAAACATCAGCTACCTTAACATTCCTCTTTGACAGCACCCTCTTAGGTTGCCGGGTCTCCAGGGCATGTTTTGAGGGGCAATTGGGGACACTTGTACAAGGGGAGAAGAAGGCATAATTGGCGATTGATCCAATGACAGTTGAGACGAGATAACTATTGGTGATGGTTGGGACGGGATAATTATTGGCGTTGGTTGGGACGGGATAACTATTGGCGATACAGGGCACTGAACTACTACAGGGGATGAAATGAAAGGTGTAGCTGACGTGCTTGCATGGGGAACGCCCGCATGAGGAGCCTTAAAATAATGAAACTTCAGTGAGTCACGGAACTCTTGATGAGATGTGTATGGCGCGTCATCACCAGTAAAAAGACTAAAAGAGGGTCCTTCCATAAGATCTTTGTGCATCTTTTCTTTGCCAAGATTATCACCATGCTCTTTAAACACCTTACCAACATGGTTGTAGGCATTATTAAGAACACTTTCTAGTTCAGCTAAGACAGAGGGATTATCAAGAAAATCATCATCCCCATATACCTCATCCTTCTTCTTCTCCTCCTCGTTTCAGGTTCAACTTTATCTTCGTCTTGCTGAACTTTATCCTCCTCCATCCTCTGATCTACCTCCACTTTATCACCACTTGCAGAACCACCCACGCCAGCAGCACCCTCCCTATCCCCCTCCCTCTCAGATTCTCTACTCTGCTGAGACATGGAGAACCCTTCAAACAACGAATCAGCCAAAGATTGCATTTGGGAAACGGCGACTCAACTGGGAACCTTGGATTTAGCTTGCCGAATTGCCTTGGATAATGCATCATAATTGTCTGCAAAATGAACAGCAGACCCCGCTAAAATATTAACGCATTTTTTTTTCTCTTCAAGTGGACAACCTTCTTCATTACCGTCAACCTTATCTTTTGTTGCATTATCAGACCGGTGTTTCTCCTCCGTTTCATGGACAGTTTCAGAATGATAAACAAATCTGTCTACTACGCGCCCCTTTCCAAAACCCTTCCTCTCGTGTTTCTCCAACTTCACCCTCTCTCTGATATTTTTGTCAGACCAATTAGCCAACAAAGGAAAAGATCGAGATACTGTTCGAGACTTATAAACTACTCTATCCAAGTAAATAAAGGTAAAAATCAGAATAGGTCCCTTAAAGTACGTATTAGGATCACTAACCACTGCCTCTTTCCATGAAATAACATTGTCCATCATTTGATCCCTTGCAAATTTGCACCAATTGAAATTAGGAACATCGAAGAGATCACCCAAGCAACTTAATATGCGAGTGCTAGGAGCATCACCAATCACACCCATCAACAGAGTTGAAACGATATACAAAAGAAAGTTTCTCTTGAAATCGTCTCCACCATCCCGCTGCTCCATCATCTTCTCTAGTACAAGCTTTTTGGTAATATTTGAGGTGCTCAACTGCCCTTTAAATCTCTTCACAGCCTCTAAATAAGCCTCCTCTTTGGAGTACCTCCCAACTTGAACGATGTCTAATGGACCCATCAGAATTTCAGTTGCCAAGTAGACATCCTCATCTGTTATATCCAATTTCCCATTCATCAACGAACAATCAAAAGGATTGAATGACTCTACAATCCATCGTGCTAAATGACCATTGATTTCTTCTGTTTGAAGCTTGAGCAACCCCCCAAAACCCATGCTCTGAATGGCTTCAATTTGCTTCTCAGATGGGTTCAACTTGATCAGATTAGTTATCATTGAAGGACTCATCCTCGTAAGTAGAGTCTTATAGTCATTATTACGTTTCCTTCTTTTCGTAGCTTTGTTCACACTTTAGGTTCCTTCACCTTCGTCATTAGGCTTCCTTTTTTTGTTAGGTTGCTTCTTACTTGCACTTGCCTCTTCGCCTTTATCATTAGGCTTCTTACGAGGACTCCTTCGACATTGCACAACTTCTTCTGCGGTAGGAGTTTCCTTTTCCATATTACCTGTAAAATTTAAGAACAGCTATTAGCTTCATTATTAATAACATAATGTTTCAAATTGATGAAAATGTATAACCTAGATGGTCTAATCATTCACAAATTGTATGCAGGTATGAGAGTGTTTAATGCACATATATTGCTGTTTCATGCATGTATACGGTCGTTTAATGCACATATGTTGGTTTTTGATGCATGTAAGAGGCTAGATGCCTATTGCCATCATTTACTATTATTTTTGAGCCAAACTATATCGAACATGATTAACACTAGGGGAGTGGTATCGTAAAATTAGAACGGGAAACGGTAGTTTAATGTACATATATTGCTTTTTTTGTTAGGTTGCTTCTTACTTGGACTTGCACCTTTTCCTTTATCATTAGGCTTCTTACGAGGACACCTTCGACATTGCACAACTTTTTCAGCTGTAGGAGTTTCTTTTTCCATATTATCTGGTAAAATTTAAGAACAGTTATTAGCTTCATAATTAATAACATAATGTTACAAATTGATGAAAATGTATAACCTAGATGGTCTAATCATTCACAAATTGTATGCAGGTATGCGAATGTTTAATGCACATATATTGCTTTTTCATGCATGTACACGGTAGTTTAATGCACATATGTTGGTTTTTGATGCATGTAAGAGGCTAGACCGCTTCGCGGAAAGGGTTTAGGACGGGAAAGGGTTTAGGGTTGGATTAGGCAGGACCGCTCCGCGGACCCGCCTAATCCAACCCTAAACCCTTTCCCTTATCCTTATTCGAACGGCCGCGAGACCTAAAGACACCCTAGAGGGGGAAGAGTGAACCCTTTTCCGAGGGGACGGGATTAAAACTAGGGGAATGATAACCTTTAAGTAGGCCGGGACAGGGTTAAAATGGTTGGATTAAATGCGGACACCGCTTCTCGGACCCCGCCTAATCCAACCCTCCACCCTTTTCCCTTCTCCTTTCTAAACATGGCCGCCATGTAACGCCACCCTAAAGTACCCTATTTTTCTATAAAATTTCTTAAGTATACTTTTCATCAGCCAGGTTAAATTTTTTAAAATAGAATTATTGTTTCGAGTCGTATTTTGAAATTATCCCCGTTCCGTATTTGGAATTTCCGGAGAGATTTCATGAAAAATCCCGTTTTTAGTCATCTTTGACTTTTCTTGACTTTTAAGTCGTCTTTGACTTTTCTTGACTTTAAGTCGTCTTTGACTTTTCTTGACTTTTTAAAGTCGTCATTGACTTTTCTTGACTTTTAAGTCGTCATAAACTTTTCTTGACTTTTAAGTCATCTTTGACTTTTCTCGACTTTTTAGTCAACTTGGACTTTCGTTGACTTTTTCCCGACTCGCCTCGTAATTTTAAAGACCCGCACTTGTTTTTACACAAAATACTATTTTTACTTTCGTTTTTTCTTAAGATGTTAATTTGGATTTATGATATTTACTATCATTATTTAGCTTTTCTTCGGAATTAAAGAATCAACTTTTCAACGGTTTTAACCCAAACGTCATTTAACTATCCCATTCCCGGGTCAACTAAGTTTCCGACACACGACGTGACATGAGTCATACCCCATGTCACTTTTTCCACTCTATTAGATCTTTTAATTCATATGAGTAAACTCATAAAAATATCTAATATATTGTACTTTATCGTCTTTCACCGTAAACTCCGGCCAATCGGTAAAACAGACCCGATTACCTCTCATTTCAACCGTCTCTTTTTCTCCCTCTTAGCTTGATCTTTTCTTTTCTTTGCACTTACTCACCACCAACTTTTTCTTTAACAATCATCAATTAGATCTAATTAACACTTTCTTTAATCGTTCTTGAGCGTTCTTCGTCGTTCTTCATCCGTTCTTCGTCGTTCTTGAGCAAAATCATCATAAAACCTTCATGTCTTAATTAAATCCGTCCTAACTTATATTTCTAGAATCTCCTCTTCGCTCTCCATCTTCAAGTACGTTTTATTTCCAATTCCGGCAAAATCGTTTTCAACACTTTAATTATGGAAAATCAAAGTTTTAAGTCTAATAATGTTTTTCTTGTCATTTCTTATAGGGGAAGATTTTGAAGACGAGTTTGGTGACTCGTATATTTTAGGAGAAGATTAGAAGACGGGTTTCTTATTTTTCTTTACTTCTTATTTTGGTGCTAATTGATTTTACTAGCTAAGGTAACGATTCCGAGTTACTCGACGAATATATGTTACATAGCTTTTGTTTTCTTTAGTTTTTGGTTCATCTTTAGTTTGTGTTCAGATTATTATGATTTTATGATTTTTAGTTAGTAACATGATAAGTTGTTAATTTTATTATGTTGTAGGAATTTATAAATATGTTAGTGTTCTTGTTATATTTTTATGATTTCTTCATGATAATGATTTTTGTATGATGGATGGTTAAATTGGTTGTTAAAATGGGTGTTTGATAATTAAAACATGGTAGAATTAATTTGGAATTGGAGTTGTGAGAACCGTGTAAAGGGGCTGGAAAAATCAGCCTAAACCGGACCCAAACCAGGCCGGTTCAGGCCGGTTCAGGCCCGGTCCAGGCCGGTCTGGGCTGGTTCATGGTGGGTCCGGGTTTTGGTCTTTGGGTTGTGTCGATGTTTGATTGTTATGTTGCTGTTTTGACGGGTTTTAATTATGTTAAAGCATGCGGGAAATAATTAGAAACGGTTTTTAGTAAAATCGTTAAAAAGGCCAAAACAGGCCCAAACCAGCCGTGGGGCCCAGTCCAGGCCCGTGTCATGATTGGCCCAAAACAGCCCGTGGGTCCCCTTGTGGGACTTGTGACGGTTTTTGAGTTATCGTCATTTTTATCGCGTTTGGTAATATTTAGCAAGTGGGAAATATTAATAAGTAAAATATTTAATTAAAAAGGTTTTTCATAAAATTATTATTTCTCACATGTTAGAAATTATAAGACGAGATTGTAGTTTAAATTTATATCCGTTAAGTCAAGCGGGTTTTTGTATGATTTAACAATTCACATGTTAGAAGTAATAAAATAACATGTAATGAATATGTTGACTTTTATGTTTAAGTCTATGTGATAAAGACTCTGTTTCTAGCCGGTTTGACCAAACGGGTTTGGTCAAACTAAGATCTAGTCAGCCCCGTTTTGACTGATGACCCGTCGCGGGACTCGGGTCGGGGATTTGTCTTCACGTAAGGTTGTATTTAATTAATGAATTAGCCTTAGTAGATATGAGGCGATATGTTATTTGATTATGATTTATATGCAATTAGTCACATGTTAGGAAATGGTTTCCGTGACTGTTTAATTATATGGTTGGTGTCGTGTTTACTAAGTACCCATAGAGAATTATGATTATATGGCGTCTTGACCATTCTAATTCTAAATGAGTATCTTGGACCATGACATTGATAGGCCTTACTATCTTTAACGAGTATATGTTCACCGTCGATAGCTTCTGTGTCCCGGCTTGGTGGGTTTATATCCAAGTCGGGGTATGGCTGCCATTGCTTCCACTTTGGGGAATGGAGCCAGTTTAAGTACTAGCCAACCCCTTGGTGGATCTCCTTAGGGGTACTCATGTGATATCTTGGGTGCGATGTTTTTCCGCAACTTTCGTCTGGTTCTGCGCAGTCTAGGTTTTAGTCGGTTGAGTCGTATTTGCCATGTTATTAGGGTAACCTTGACTAAGATATGTGCTTTGGATCTGGGCCATGTTTTAAAGTAACTCTGAGCCCAGAGTTGCTGGTCTTTGCCATGTCATTACTTGACCGCTTACCTAAATATAACGTATAATCCTACTCGTGTATAGACTTCGGTACAGTCGACTATGGCCGTGCTAAGACTTTATGCCTGTTTGTATACGGATTGTCTTTCATGTTTGAGGTTCTATGAGTTTTAGAAGGTAGATGCAAGCCGGCTTAAGATTGATAAGTTTTGGATTTTCCCGATTGTTAACTGATTCACATGATTACGTGTTGATTAGGGTTTGAGTGTATCAGGGCCATGTTACATGGTAACCGCTGAGCCAGCATACCAGCTTCCCTACCTCGAGTTATATTTTATTATCGGATTCACATGATAGCTTTCATATGAGAGGTTATATGTTAGTTATTTGTTTCATAACATGAAAAGCATATCATATATGTTAAAGTTTTGTATTTTCAATATACATTGCTTTTATGTTATTCATGTTTCATTAAACTCGACTTTTCGTGGCTGGGAGAACTCGGAGTTACTCCCCACTGACTGTGGCTTCCGTGTTTATATTTAATGCGGTCGAACAGGTGGTGATGCATATTTGGGGTACATTGACGAGCTAGCGAGCGAAGTATTTACCTTGGACCTATATTCGGTTCTTAGATTGTATATTATTATACACTCTTTTATTTCAGTATTTATACGGGAAATATGTCTCCCGTTTGGATATTTCTTATGTATTATATAAATTCCTTTTTTTTTTTTTTATGAACCTTTGTATTGAAGACACCCTTGTTATGATGAATACATTTAATAGTAGGTTCCGGTTTTAAAAATTTACCGATTTTCACTAAAGTGAACCTATTAGAAACGTATTCTCATCTTTTATTTATTTAAATTACTTGTTTATCTTTCCGCAAATTTGAGGGTGTCACACGCAAGACCTAAAGACACCCTAGAAGGGGAAGAGTGAACCCTTTTCCGAGGGGACGGGATTAAAACTAGGGGAATGATAAGCTTTAAGTAGGACGGGATAGGGTTTAGGGTTGGATTAGGTAGGACCGCTTCGCGGACCCGCCTAATCCAACCCTAAACCCTTTCCCTTATCCTTATTCGAACGGCCGCGAGACCTAAAGACACCCTAGAGGGGGAAGAGTGAACCCTTTTCCGAGGGGACGGGATTAAAACTATGGGAATGGTAACCTATAAGTAGGACGGGAAAGGGTTTAGGGGTTGGATTAGGCAGGACCGCTTCGCGGACCCGCCTAATCCAACCCTAAACCCTTTCCCTTATCCTTATTCGAACGGCCGCGAGACCTAAAGACACCCTAGAGGAGGAAGAGTGAACCCTTTTCCGAGGGGACGGGATTAAAACTAGGGGAATGACAACCTTGAAGTAGGACGGGAAAGGGTTTAGGGTTGGATTAGGCAGGACCGCTTCGCGGACCCGCCTAATCCAACCCTAAACCCTTTCCCTTATCCTTATTCGAACGGCCGCAAGACCTAAAGACACCCTAGAGGGGGAAGAGTGATCCCTTTTCCGAGGGGACAAGATTAAAACTAGGGGAATGATAACCTTTAAGTAGGACGGGAAAGGGTTTAGTGTTGGATTAGGCAGGACCGCTTCGCGGACCCGCCTTATCCAACCCTAAACCCTTTCCCTTATCCTTATTTGAACGGTCGCGAGACCTAAAGACACCCTAGAGGAGGAAGAGTGAACCCTTTTCCTAGGGGACGGGATTAAAACTAGGGGAATGATAACCTTTAAGTAGGGCTGGATTACACTAGCAGCCGCAATGTTACGTAGCATACTTGTACGCGATATCGTGGTTGTACATATTTTATGCATGTACACGACTGTTTAATTTACATATAAAGTAATTCCATGCATATGCAAAAGATAAGATCAGTTGAGACAACTTACTTGAATTAGATGCCTTGCCTATTAATTCTTCATCATCTTTTGGTTTGGTTGAATAAAAAGAATGCATTGAGACAGGTTTTTTAGCTGGTGGTTTTCTTTTGTGCGACATTTTTTTGTCCCATATCTATCTGTCAATGATTTGAGAGATATTTTATGAATGTAAAAACACATATGGCTATACAAATATCATGTAGAAAGTAGGACAGAAATTGAGGCAAAATGATTCTAACATTACTTCAAAGTACAAACCATTACATAAGTCTTAATTATACAAATTACAAACCATTATAATTATACATAATACAAAAGGTTGGCAAAAAGACAACTTTAAAACCGCATCAGACTAAAGCACCAAGCCAAATA
>JAIUZE010018825.1:0-16557 GCA_022085475.1 Heliosperma pusillum
AGGCTAGGGCATTTAAAATAATATCTTCTACTTACACCATCATCAATAACACACTGTTAAAAAGTCTCTGCTGGACCATACCTGCAATGCTTGGAACCATATGAAGCTGAACAAGTTATCCAGGATATACATGACGGCCAATGTCGCAATTATAAAGAAGGAAGAAGGCTGGCAAGTATAGTCCTCAGAATAGGCTATTTTTGGCCGACTCTAAGGGCTTACTACCTGGCATACAGCTTGAAATATGAAGCTTGTCAATTACATTACGCATTCATCCATCAACCAACTGAGTATATACATTCAATCTCCGCCCCCTGGCCATTCATGAGATGGGGAATGGACATTGTAGGTAAAGTACCTCAAGCACTAGGACAGAAAGTATTCATCCTGGCAATGACGGACTACTTTTCCAAATGGATTGAAGCGGATTCATTCAGGCAGAGCAAAGAGAAAGAGGTTATTTCTTTTTTCAAAAGAAATATCATATGTCGATATGGCATCCCCTTAGAGATAGTTTGTGACAATGGCATACAATTTGTTGGCATGAAAACAAAAGCCTTTCGTGCACAGTGGAATATAAAGTTGGTAACTTCCACGCCAGGCTATCCAAAATCCAACCGTAAGGCAGAATCCAACAAGAAAGTGGTGATTAATTGCTTAAAAAATAAATTGGAAAGCAAAAAAGGAAGATGGGCTGACGAGCTCCTTATCGTCCTCTAGGCTGATAGAACTACACGAAAAACATGCACTGCACAGACCTCATACCCCTTTGTCTATGGATGAGAGGCAATCATCCCATCAGAAATACATTTACCAACATCAAGGTGTAGTTTGAATACTATGCAAGAGAACCAACACCTGATGCAGGACAGCTTAGCCCTGACAAAAGAACTAAGGGATGCAGCAAAAATCTGCCTAGCTTCTTACCAATAAAGTACAGCAACGAGTTACAACAAAATTGTGAACATCAGAGTCTTCAAAGAAGGAGACCTGGTCATGCGAAAAGTCTTCCCCAATACAGAATATGGAGGCAAACTAGCTCTCATTTGGGAAGGACCTTACCTAATCGACTCAATAGTCGGTTAGGGTGCCTATAGACTACAAACTCTAGAAGGAGACCTAATACCAAGAGCATGGAATGTGGCCTATTTAAAGCCATTACATATATTAGCAAAATCGATTGACAAAATTCAAATCAGGTAAACAACCACTAGCCTGGTGTGTTTCATTTAAAGGTATTTACCTGCATTGCTTCTGTGTGTTTGTCATTTTCAGTTAATGAATAAAATATGTCCTATGCTTGATGATAATTTTGGACTACCTCATTCTTTTGTAAGCAATATTTAAATACTCAAAACTTATTTTTTCATCTTTTATAGATCTATTTTATTTTCTTATTTCAAAACAACCCTTCAGGATTGGGAGCCATTTTTTCCACCAAACAAATCAAATCGACAAAAACAAAAAGACCAAATGATCTTATAATCTATGTCGCAAAAACAATACAAAAAACTGGGCAAAAATAAACGAGTAGAATGGTGAATGATCCGGACCAGTCGTACTAAGGCCCTCTTGACATGCATAAACAAAACCCTCTCGACATGTAAAAGGTCATAAGTCCCCACACTGGAAACGACCTTTATACAGACAAAATAGTCAAAGAAAAAAACACATATCTAAACCAAACAAATTATCCGTCAAGGGACACCCCCCTGAATAGGCACAAAATCATCTAAATCCATTACCAAGATAGATATCTATCCAGGGACATACCCCTGGATGGGCCAAACCAGATAAAAACCAACAAAAACATATTCTTCATCCCTCTCTACGCCAAGATCTTCATTCCTTCGAAGAATCTCCTGAACGGCCTTCTTCTGACCCTAAAGTTCAGCCTTAGCACTAGCTAGCTGAACCTTAGCAACTTCCAACTCACCCTGCACAGATTTAAGGGAGTCATGGGCAGAACCTAGCTTAGAATTTTCAATCGCCAGTCCAGCCATAGAAGATTCCACTTCCCCCTTTAAGTTTTGAATCTCCCAATCCAGAAATTTCATCTTTGCCTTGTCAGATTTATACTTACTAGCACCCAACAAACCAGCATTTACACCTTGTACACATAAACCAAACCCCAATAAGACAAAAACACAAAAAATAGAGTAAACAAAAACCAAACATCCTGTGATAAACACAAAAACCAAACCTCCTGTGACAAAGTAGCCAACCCAGCAAATAGAGAAAACAAAAACCAAACATCCTATGATAAACACAAAAACCAAAATCTCTTGTGACAAAGTAGTCAGCCCAGCAGAAGCCTTCTTAATATGTTCACAAACCGCAATAGCCTCAACAAAAGAATCCTATGTAGTATCAGCAATCATTTGATCATCAACTTGAAGTGAATAAGCCTTGACATGTTGCCTAGCAGCTTGAAGATATCCAATCCTAACCCTCACTTCCCTAATGTCCCTGGCTTCCCTAACTATCTTAACATCGACATGAACTCTCTTAGAAACATCCTCCTACCTTTTCCTCTTCGAGGAAAGACCCACATTAAAAGGAGCAGACTAAGGAGCGACATGTTGGACAAGAGGCGCTTGAACATTAGGGACTCACACTTGAAAAGGGCTCTATCAAAAAAGGCGCTTGACCCAGTTGCGTCACCACTCTGTGACCTTTCCTAAGCAATTTTGTTTAGACCCGCTTTCAAATCAGCCAAGCCATAGCTTGCGAGCCTGGCAGAAGACCTAGTCACTATTACAAACCAAAAAAGGGCTCTATCATTAAGATAAGATTAATAATACAAAACTTCATGAAGTACAAATAAGAAAGAACTCAGTGCAAGAAATTGAGGTTCCTGGTCTCCTGACTGACTTCGAAGGATTAAATGTGTCTAATCTAGCCTTCATAAAACGAGGGAGAGTCTCCTAAGCGAGACAACCAGGGGTGAGGGAATGTATTAGGAAGCTCTTTAATCAAACACCTAATCTCGCCCGCCTCGATAGCGGCCTCTACTAATGATTAGAAAAATCATTCGTATTTGATATGTTATCGATTATATGCATGAAATGCAACTTCCAACGTTTTAATCCTAGCATGTGAATTAGACTATGTCGGTGAACATATAATTAGCACTCAATTATGTCGGAATTGGGAATTAGAATTAATTAAACACGAAAGGAAAAGAACTCATACAATTACAATGACAAAATGAGATTACAATGGATTACGGGATCCACGTAAGAAATATATCCAAAGCGAAGATTTAAAGAAAAGGAAAACGTTTGAAAAACAAAAGACAGATTAGGAGCGATAATATGAGTAACAATTAATTAATTACGTAATTAAAGCTACGTCAAAGCGAAAACAGAATTTCAGGGAAAGAAATCAACCCAGAGCTGGCGCAGCAACAGCTGCGTCTTCTGGAAGAGGCGCATGGCTTGTTGCGTCTGTTCTTGAGTTGAATTCTAACTGTGGAGTCAGAATCGCGAACAATCAATGTTGTTTTGTATATTTACGATTGATATATTGACCTATGACTCAAGTAAGAGTGGTTTAACATATTAATTATTATACAATTTGTATCAACAATGAATTCCAGAGATTTGATATGAACGAATCGAACTTCTAAAACCCAAATTGTATCCAAAGACGAAAACGCGCTAATATTGAATTATTAGGGATCTAAGTCAAGAACAAAACGTTTTATGTAAATGATAAATACGATTTACAGTTTATAAACAAAGAAAATAAAATAAGAACGATTTTACAGAAACCAGAGGAAGATGAAGAAGAGCAGTAACAGGGCAGCCTCTTGAAGAGGCGCAGCAGATGTTGCGAGCCTTCCAGAAGGAGCAGCTGCTGCTGCGATTCTTCCTGACGTCACGATCACTGCTAAAAATAATTTATAAAAAGGTTTTGATTAAAATTTGCTTTGAATTTATTTCTGACGTGAATCTTACATTAATTGAACGAATAATAAAAAATAATAAATTATGGGATTTACACCCTCATTTATTTCGTCTTTGTATGAACTTATTCCATTTGTCACTTAACTAATTTTAACTTTGAAACGTATGATTATTTAGACAGATGGAGATTAAGTTCAAAACCAGTTAGAATAAGTTACCTGAACTGCATTTGGAATCAATTTTTTATCAAATTATATTTTACACGGGTAATTTTAAAAAAAATTATAAGTGAGTAATTTTAGAAATAAAAAACTTATAAAAGAAAGTAATTTCGAACTTACTATAATCTTTATCTTATTTTACCCCGTGATCGCTTATTTTCAACATATGTTTTTTATTTTTATTGATTTATTAATTTGTTGAATACTATCTTTTATTTACATTTTTTTAGCGTACTTATTCTATTGAATCATTTTTTTTATTTCTAAAACATTAATCAATGTTTATTTTTGACAAAGTAAATTTCATCTCTTTTTTTTTATAAAAATCTTAAAAATAAAGATATATCAATTTTTGAATGAGATAGTTTCACAATATATTAGGTTTTGATTTCTAATATGAGATAATAAATAACTAACTTATTTAATTTGATATGCTATATTTTTAAACATGATAAACCCTTTTATGAATATTTTTCAAGATTATAAATTTTAAATTAAAACTAATAAAACAAATTAACATAAATTCAAAATTTTAATAAACATAAAATTCATTTAGATAAATTTTTAAATTATCCTTGTTCTGAAATAGAACGATTAAAAAAAATCTTATTTGTAATAAAAAAAAAACAATAACAAATTTTGTGTATAATTTTACAAAAGTTTTAATCTTATTAGATTAAATAAAAGAATACCAAAATTTTATTGAATAATCAAGTATTTTCAAAATTATATATCTAAATATATATTGATATTATCTATATTTGTCTAAATTTCATTCAGCATTTGTAATTTTTGTTTAAAAAAAACAAGGTTTACGTTTTACTTAACATAGATATATCTTGATTCAAGTCTTGAGAGATTTCGCCACAATGTTTGATAAATCGTGGCTAAGCAAATGCATTTCCACGAACAAGATGTATGTTGTGGCTAAAAACAATATTTGCCACGGAACAAGTCGTGGCTAGATATACTTTCGCCACGGGTCTGATATAGTTCGTGGCTAAAACATTATTAGACACGGCTGTTGCCAAATTCGTGGCGCAAGTGACTTTTTGCAACGGGAAAAGTTTTCCCGTGGCATAAAATTTTTCTAAATTATTGAAAAAACAAATTCCGTGGCTAAGCAAAATTAAGCCACGAATAATAAATTTATGCGGCATAAATCGTGGCTCAAGTGTAAGTTTGTTGTAGTGTTGGCACTCTGTCGCCTGAATCATTGTTCTGTTCTTGGGTACTCGGCCGAGTGAGTTTGGCACTCGACTGAGTAAGTCTGTGGTACACTAGGAACCACGGAGGGGCGCGCTTGGGAGGATAAGCGTAAAAATACGCATTTGTGGAGTCGCCACCAATTTTTATGGGAAATTGGAACCGTTCGAATACTTTATGTCATGTCAAGACATAAAGTAATGACATGAACACTAAGAAATCGTTACCCTTAGCATTCTATGTCTAGAATGACTCTCGTGAGTAGACTTGGCAAACGGGTCAATCGGATCGGGTTCGGATCAGGCCAGTTTAGGTCGGGTCAGTTCGGGTCTCTCGTTGATTTCGGGTTAATTCGGATCGGGTCGGGTCATTTCGGGTTTCGGGTTTGTTGTCGGGTCCGTTTCGGGTCAACCGGGTCGGGTTATTTCGGGTCGGGTCATTTTCGGGTCAAAGAATTAGAGACAAAAGGCCATTTTAAGTCTTTTAGGTTCAATTAAAGTTATGTTTTGTCGGGTCATTTTCGGGTTGAGTGGTTTTGAACCGGGTTATTTTTGGGTCGGGTCAGTTATGGGTCAAGTAAGAACGGGTCATGTGCGGGTCGATTCGGGTCCAATCGGTTTTCGAGTCAGATTCGGGTGTTGTAGTTCGGGTCAACTTCGGATCACGGCTCGTGAGTGCCAATGAACACTGATGTTCACAGCGATCTGGAGCAAGAGGTGAGGGTACGTATTAGGAATCTCTTTAATCGAGCACCTAATCCCGCCCCCTCGATTGCGGCCTCTACTAATGATTAGGGAAATCGTTCGTATTTGATATGTTATCGATTATATGCATGCAATTCAACATCCAACATTTTAATCCTAGCATGTGAATTAGACTATGTCGGTGAACATGTAATTAGCACTCAATTATGTCAAAATTGGGGATTTAGAATTAATTACATATCAGAGATAAGCAAAATCATACAGTTACAATGATTAAATAAGATTACAACGGATTACAAAGAATTACAGGATCCACGTCAGAAATTTATTCGAAACGGAGATTTGAAGAAAAAAAAGATTTGAAAACTAAAAGTGACAGATTAGGTTAGATATTACGACTAATAGTTAGTTAATTACGTAATTAAAGCTACGTCAAAGCGAGAATGGAAGTTCAGGAACAAAAGTCAACCCAGAACAGGCGCAGTAACAGCTGCGTCCTCTGGAAGAGGTGCAGGGCTCATTGCGTCTGTTCTTGAGCTGAATTCTGACCGTGAAGTCAGAATCGCGAGTAGTTAATACTCCTTTGTATATTTACGATTGATTATTGACCTATAACTCGAGTAGAAGTGGTTTCACATATTAATTACATTATAATTAGTATCAATAACGCATTCCAGAGGCTTGATATGAACAAATTGAATTTCCAAGACCCAATTTTGATTTAAAGACGAAAACCCGCTAATATCGAATTATTAGGAATTTAGGTCGAAAACAAAACGTTTTATATGAAAGATTATATTGAAATATGGTTTATGTACGAAAAAAAGGAAATAAGAAAACAAAAAAGAACAAAATCGCAGGAACCGGAGGAAGAAGAAGAGCAGGAGCAGCGCAGCCTCTGGAAGAGGCGTAGCATACGCTGCGATCCTTTTAGGGGGCGGAGCTGCTACTGCGTTTCTTCTCGACGTCTGATGTCTGCTAAAAAGGTTTTGTTTTAAAAATCGGTTTTGAACTTACTTCTGATATGAAACTTACATAAATTGAGCGAAAAAAATAAATGTGTAGAGTCTATTGATCGAATACGAAAGAGGGGGGTGAATTGAGTATTAAAAACTAGCCCCACTTTTCCGATTTATATGATATGTAATTAATTATTTGATCTAATAGATTAAAATCAACTAATTAATTAATCAAAGTAAGCGTAAGTAACGAAATAACGAAAAGTAAAGAGAGTAGAGAGAGGCATACGGATTTTTGAAGTGGTTCGGTTTCACACGTTGAAACCTACGTCCACTATTCTCGATTAATAATTCTTATTACCTTTCTACGGATTACAAAAATTATCAACCCACTCGTATAATCAACTATGATTATAACTCAAGGTGAGTATCGCTAAATACTCTATACTATCTTACGTTAATAAGAAAGTACAATATAACTCACACAGATTCTCGTTAAAGAATGGTAAGATTATGTGATGTACTATTATCCAATAACGTATTTCACGCGAGCGATTGATAAAGATTGATGCACGACTCTTTTAAAAAAACAAACACTAAAAAATAATAAATATTTTGCTCAAGGTTTGCTTTAAAACGATTTTGGAAAATTATCACAAGTATGTATGTGTGTCGTGTGACTCTTGTATATTTCGTGTATCTCATAATTGAGATGTGAGGGAGTATTTATAATAGAAGTATAGGAGATCTAAAACCCTAGCTTAATATTTAAGAAAGATATTTATCGTTAATATCTTAAAATAATATTTACTTTATCTTTTAGAAATATCTTTATCTCAAAATATTATTTGCTTTATCTTTTAGAAATATATTTATCTTTAATATCTCAAAATATTGTTGTAAAGATATAGTAGAATCCTAGATTAAGGTAAACAAGGAAAACAACCTATGGAGGCCGAAATCCCTAGCTACATGAAACCCTAGGAGCACGCAACCCTAGGAGGCACAAACCTAGGTTTACACGAAACCCTAGGTGGCTCAAACCCTAGGTGGGCTTATTAGGTTAACAACAAATTGAGATAGAACATATTAGAAACCCTAGGTAGCATGACGACCCATAAGTTGTATTACTAACCAATAGAATCTCATAAGTATATTCTCTATTAAAACTTTTGATAAATATAAAAATACTCTTTCACTTTTGAAAACATTTAAAACATTTTATTTCCAAAATCATGCATCAACATTTATCATCCAATGTTATAGACTAAAGCTATAACTTTGAACCTAAAATCACTCGAATGGAATAGTTACCGAATGACGACCTATACTATCTAATCTTCACAAAGATCTTCAGTATACGGATCATCTCTTCATCTTGATCACAAAGACCCTCCATCTTTAGTCTTGTGTTATTTGAGGTAGATCTTGCTTGAAGCGTCTTTCTTTAAAGTTATGACTGGGTAGCTATAACTTCCATGTAAATTTCCAAAGTTATTCCTGAAGTTGTTAATAACTTTGTCTCACAGAACTTGTCAAAGTTATGCCTGAAGTTCTTATAACTTTGATCTTTCTTCTCATAATTGTTGTTAGCTATAATAAAACTAAAACACACAATTACACGCGTATAATATATCAATTAAAGCACATTATCAAGTAAGCACATGTCATTATCAAAACTATAAAATAGGTATAAAATAGGTCCAACAAATTCCCCCTTTTTGATGATGACAAGTCTCTTATGATTTCTCTTAACATTGTGACTAAGTATGGTTCATCCTGAACAAAACACTTGATCGGGCCTGTCGCAAGCCCTGGTCAAAGATAATTACCCAGACTAGGCTAATAACAAAATAATGTAATTAGGGAAGTAGGGGTCGATCCTCAGGGAGATGGTGTTTCCTATAGAATGTGAAATGTGTAACAACCCGAAAAGTGGCCGATTTTTCTAGTAAAAATATTTACTAACACTTTTCAGTACAACTTAAGTTCTTAAAATAGGAATTTTTGTTCGGAGTCGTATTTTGAAATTCCGCGTTCGTATTTGGAATTTTTGAGAGATTTCATGAAAAGACCGTTTTTGGTCATCTTTGACTTTTCTTGACTTTTAAATCGTCTTTGACTTTTTCTTGACTTTTTAAAGTCGTCATTGACTTTTATTATTTTTAAGTCGTCTTAAACTTTTCTGAACTTTTAAGCCAGTCTTTGACTTTCCCGACTTTTAGTCATTTTGACTTAGTTGAATTTTCCCGACTCGTCTTGCGATTTTGAAGACCGAAATTTTATTTAAAAAAATAATATTTTTGATTTATTTTTATTTTATTCGGATTTATCATAATTTAATATAATTATTTTGAATTTATTCGGAATTTAAAGAATAACTTTTACGGTTTTTAACCGAACGTCATTTAACTATTTCCTGACGCATCGTAATGCGCGCAACAAAATCGAAACTCGACTTTGGCATGAGTCACACGTTGATGTCATCGCTTTCCACTCACAACTAGATATTTTATTTGTTTTGAATAAACTAATAATAATATCTAGATATTTTTCTACTTTATCGATCCGTCAACGGAGATTACGCAAATCGAGCAAAAACAGACCCGGCAAGCACAAGACCACACGGCTCATTTTCCTCTCTAATAGCCCTTGATATTTGTATTACTTTTGATTACAAAATCATAATATCTAGATCACTATTTGCTTTATCGATCAATTAACGAAAATTACGCAAAACGCTCGAAATCAGACCGATTCTTCACCATACCACACGGCTCAAAAGTCCTCTAATAGGACTTGATATTTTCATTTCTTTTGATACAATAATCATAATATCTAGATGTTTGTGTAATTAACTTTATCGTTAATTATATTTAATCGTTTACCGTAAAATAATTATTAAACGCGAGTCAATTACGGAACAACAATTTTAAAACTCAACACCTTTATTTGTCTATAAACTCACGTCCAACTCCACTCCACTTTACTCACAAACACCTTTTCACTTTTCAACAAATCAAATAAAGATCAAAATATCACTTTCTTTAATCGTTCTTCGTGTTCTTCATCGTTCATCAATTGTTCTTCATCGTTCTTGAGCAAAACCTCCATAAATCCTTCATTTCTTAATTAAATCCTTCCTAATTTATATTTCTAGGATCTCCTCTTCGCTCTCCATCTTCTAGTACGTTTTAAATTCAATTCCGTCAAGATCGTTTTCAACACTTTAATTATGAGAAATTTAGTTTAAGTTCTAATAATTGTTTTTCTTGTTATTTCTTATAGGGGAAGAGTTTGAAGACGAATTTGGGGACTCTTATATTTTGGGTGAAGACTAGTAGAAGGGTTTTCTTAATTATTACTTCTTATTATTTTGTGCTAAGTGGGTTTTGCTAGCTAAGGTAACAATTCCGATTTACTCGACGAATTAATGTCACATAGCTTTTAGTTTATGATTCATGTTATGGTTATTTAGGATTTGAGTTAGTAACATAGCCTTTAGTTTTATTTATTTTGATTTTGGTTCATCTTTATTTTTGGTTCATGTTTTATGATTTATGGATTTTTAGTTAGTAATATGTTAAGTAGTGATTTTTATGTTGTTTTATGATTTTTGATGATTTTTATGTTGTATGGAATTTTTATGTTGTTTTATGATTTTTGATGATTTTTATGTTGTATGGAATTTTTATGTTGTATTATTGTTCTTGATGATTTTTAAGTTGTAGTGAATTTTTATGTTGAATTATTGTTCTTGATGAATTTTTATGGTTTTTCATAAGTTATGATTTTTTTATGTTGTTTATGAAATTTTAACAAATTTAGTGTTCTTGAAGAATTTTAATGATTTTTACTAAGTTATAATTTTTATGTTGTTTATGGAATTTTAACAAATTTAGTGTTCTTGAAGAATTTTAATGATTTTTACTAAGTTATGATTTTTATGTTGTTTAGGAAATTTTAACAAGTTTGTTGTTCTTGATGAATTTTGATGATTTTTAACAAGTTATGATTTTTATGTTGTTTATGAAATTTTAACAAGTGTAGTGTTCTTGACAAATTTTGATGATTTTAATAAGTTATGATTTTGTATGGATGTTTGTTAAAATGGTTGTTTGATGGTTAAAACATGTTAGAAATTAATTTGGTGTTGGTTTGATGGTGAACCGTGGGGAAGGGGGCTGAACCGGACCAAACCAGGCCGGTCCAGGCCGGTTCAGGCCGGTCTGGGTTGGTCCAAGGTGGGTCCGGGTTTTGGTCTTTGGGTTGTGTCGATGTTTGATTGGTTGGTTGTTGTTTTGACGGGTTTTGAATATGTTAAAGCATGCGGGAAATATTAGAAAAACGGTTTTAAATAAAAAGTGTAAAATCTGCCATTTTTACCAAAACAGGCCGTGGGGCCCAAAACAGGCCCATGTGGGTCCGGCCCAATTCAGCCCGTGGGTCCCACCTTGGGACTCGTGTCGGTTTTTGAGTTATCGTCATTTTTATCGTGTTTTGTAATATTTAGCAAGTGGGAAATGTTAATAAGTAAAATATTTAAATTAAAAAGGTTTTCCATAAAATTATTATTTCTCACATGTTAGAAATTATAAGACGAGATCGTAGTTTAATTGGATATTAGTTAAGTCAAAGGGGGTTTTGTTATTAATATAATAGTTTCACATGTTAGAAGTATAATAAAATAACATGTATGAATATGTTGATTTTATGTCTATGTGGATAAAGACTCTGTTTCTAGCCGGTTTGATCCAACGGGTTTGGTCAAACTAAGATCTAGTCAGCCCCGATTTGACTGATGACCCGTCGCGGGACTCGGGTCGGGGATTTGTCTTCAGTAAGGTTGTATTTAATTAATGAATTAGCCTTAGTAGATATGAGGCGATATGATATATGATTTTATTGATATGCAATTAGTCACATGATAGGATGTTTTCCTGTGACTGTTTAATTATATGGTTGGTGTCGTGTTGACTAAGTACCCATAGAGAATTACGATTATATGGCATGTTAAGTCGTATCTTGGCCATGTTTTAAAGGTAACCTCTGAGTTAAGATATTAGTTTGGTTCGGCCATTGTAATTCTAAATGAGTATCTTGGACCATGACATTGATAGGTCCGTACTGTCTTTAACGAGTATATAGTTCATGGTTAATAGCTTTTGTGTCCCGGATTGGTGGGTTTATATCCAAGTCGGGGCATGGTTACCTAATCCGTTTTGGGGTTGGAGCCAGCTTAAGTACTAGCCATCTCTGCTTAGGGGGTCGCCTAGTAGAGTTTCTTGTGTACTTCTGGTCACGAGACGGGGAATGGAATAGCTGTTGTCGCTAGGTCTGATCAGTCTAGGACTAGGATGTTTTCCTACCTTGTGGTATAGCCTCGAGTTACAGAAGTCTTCTATTGACTGTCCTAGAACTTATGCCTGTTTGTAGAAGTATTGGTCTTTCATGTTTGTATGATTCTATGAGTTCTAGAAGGTGAGATGCAAGCCGGCTAGGATTGATAGAGTTTGGATTAACGGTTGTTAACTGATTCACATGATTACGTGTTGATTAGGGTTTGAGTGTATCAGGGCCATGGTTACATGGTAACCGCTGAGCCAGCATACCAGCTTCCCTACCTCGAGTTATATTTTATTATCGGATTCACATGATAGCTTTCATATGATAGGTTATATGTTAGTTAACTGTTTCATAACATGAAAACCATATCTTATATGTTTAAGTTTTGTATTTTCCCATATACATTGCTTTTATGTTATTCATGTTTCATTAAACTCGACATTTCGTGGCTGGGAGAACTCGGAGTTACTCCCCACTGACTGTGGCTTCCGTGTTTATATTTAATGCGGTCAAACAGGTGGTGATGCATATTTTGGGGTACATGACGAGCTAGCGAGCGAAGTATTTACCTTGGACCTATATTCGGTTCATAGTTTGTATATTATTATATACACTTTTATTTCCGTATTTATACGGGAGATATGTCTCCCGTCTTGTATATTTCTTTTGTAGAATTTTATTCCGTATTGTAACGAACCTTTTTATTATGTAATGACACCTTCGTATTGTATTCGTATCTTTTATGTATTTAAAATAATTTTTTCTTTCCGCAAATTTGAGGGTGTCACAGTTGGTATCAGAGCTATTTTGCTCCCGACGCACGTTTGTGTACCCTTGCATAAATAACTTGACCTTAATAAAATAATAAACCGTGAGATAGAAGGGTAAGATGGGTAGATTAGGATTTATGTTGTAGTCTCTTTGTTCTTGCTAAATGATAAGTACTAATCTGTGTTCTGATTTTGCAATTTGCAAGATGCCTCCGAGGATTGACAACACTATTTTAGCAGCTCTTACCGTAATTATCCAAAACCAGCAGAACCAGCAAAACCAGCAGGCTAATCCGATTCCTACTCCTGTTCCTGATCGTGAGAGACACGGGAGTTATACGTGGGTTGCTTCACAGCTATCGAGGAGTCAAGCCAAAACCTATGATGGCGAAGTTGATCCCGTTAAACTTTCTGTGTGGTTACGGGAAATGGAGAAGAGTTTTTCCCTTTATGATGTCCTTGAAGAGGACAAAGTCCGTCTTGCTTCTCACTTCTTAGAGAAGGAAGCGGATCAGTGGTGGACACTTTCAGGTCCTACCGCTAAGTTGGAGCCTAATTTCGGGTGGGCTCGTTTCCGTGAGCTCTTGGAAGCGAGGTTTTACCCCGATGAGTTGAGACAACAAAAATTGAAAGAGTTCATGGATTTCAAGCAAGAAAAACTATCTGTTCAGGAATTTACTACCCGGTTCAATGAGTTGGCTCATTATGCCACTCGACTTATTAGGGTAGAGGAAGACAAGGCTTTCTTTTATCTGGGAAAGCTTTCTCCCCAGATAAAGGGGAAGATTAGTAGAGGTTCGACTTCCTTTGTCTCGATCTATAATGATGCCATCTGGGCGGAGACCTCTATCCGGGAGATTGCCGAGGAAGCTCGTGCTTCTTATGTTGCTCCTAATGCCTTTGGCAAGAGACCTTTATATCCTTCTTCTCGACCTTCCTTTTCTCCCTCTTTTCCAAACAAGAGGAGAAACTTTCAGAGCGGATCGGCAAACCAGAGAACCCGTCCCTTTGTGCCGAGTATCAACAACGACCTTAAAGGTCGTGTCTGCTTTACATGCAAGATGCCTATTCACCCGGGTGTTGGCTGCTTCAACAAGCCGTTTGTGTGCTTGATTTGCCAGAAATCGGGTCACAAGGCGAATGTATGTCCTGAGAGGAAGGGTACGGTGTCTACACCGGTTATTTCTGGGAGACCTAAGGGTCGTATTTTTATTATGAGCCGTGCTGAGGCGGATGCCCAACCCGATATTGTGACGGGTATGTTCTCGATTTATGATTTACCGTGTTTAATTTTATTTGACACGGGAGCTTCGTTATCTTTTATTTCCAGGAGACTATCCTATAAGTTACCGCTTAAAGCTTCAGTAGGAGAAACTACTCCTATATCGTTACCATCCGGGGAAGTATTTTCATGTTCTTATCTTCATTCCGACATTCCAATATCCATAAATGGATCTATTTTTCCGGCGAATCTTTTACGTTTTCCTCTTGAAGAGTTCGATATTATTTTGGGCATGGATTGGTTATCTACTCCTCATGCTCGATTCGAGTGCCGTGATCAGAAAATTATTCTTAAAAGTCCTTTGGGTGCTCGTATTTCTTATCAAGGGGTTAGAAAGCAAGCTTGTGTGAAGTTAATCTCAGCTATGAAAATGTTGAATGTTTTAAAGAAGGGTCATCAAGCATTTCTATGTGTAGTGACTACTTCCGAGTCTTCTCTTCCTTCTTTAAAGGATGTTCCTATTGTTCGGGAATTTCCCGATGTATTTCCCGATGAATTACCCGGGATTGCTCCTGAAAGGGATGTTGAATTTTCCATTGATCTAGTTCCTGGAACTGGACCAATTGCCAAAGCTCCATATCGTATGGCTCCTTCCGAATTGAAGGAGTTGAGAATTCAACTTGATGATTTGATTGAGAAAGGCTTTATTAGGCCTAGTGCTTCTCCTTGGGGTGCGCCCGTGCTCTTTGTCAAAAAGAAAGACGGTTCTATGCGAATGTTCATTGATTATCGTGAGTTGAACCGTGTCACAATCAACACCAAATATCCTCTTCTCGTATGCAATGATCTTTTTGACAGTTACGGGTTCTTCTACTTTTTCTCTAAAATTGATCTTAGATCGGGTTATCATCAGATTCCCGTTCGGGAAGCAGATATTCCGAAGACTGCTTTCAGCTCGAGGTATGGTCATTTCGAATTCAATGTGATGCCATTCGGTTTGACTAACGCTCCAGCTATAGTCATGGATCAGATGAATCGTACCTTCCGGGAGTATCTTGATAAATGTGTGGTGGTATTCATTGATGACATTCTGATCTTTTCAAAATCTAAGGAAGAACATGCTATTCATCTTCGAACCATTTTGAGCGTTCTTCGACGCCAAAAGTGGTATGCTAAATTCTCCAAATGTGAATTCTGGTTGCCCGAGGTATCTTTCCTTGGTCATGTCATTTCCCAAGACGGTGTTATGGTTGATCCAGCTAAAATTGAGGCGGTTGTGGATTGGAAAAGTCCGAAAAGTGTGTCTGAGATACGGAGTTTCCTTGGTTTAGCGGGTTATTATCGTCGGTTTGTGCAAGATTTCTCCAAATTAGCAAGACCGATGACTCAATTGCTAAAGAAGGAAGCAAAGTATATTTGGACTGATGAATGTGAAATTGCCTTTTTGGAATTGAAGAAGAGATTGACTACCGCACCGGTTTTAACATTACCAGATGATGAAGCTGAGTATGATGTATATTGTGATGCTTCTAAGCATGGTTTTGGATGTGTCTTGATGCAGAATAGAAAGGTTATTGCTTATGCTTCTCGACAACTCAGGGTTCATGAAGTGAATTACCCGACTCATGATCTTGAGTTAGCGGCGGTAGTACATGCCTTGAAGACTTGGAGACACTATCTTATCGTAGTTCATTGTCGAATATATACTGATCATAAGAGCTTGAGGTGTATTTTTACTCAGAAAGAGTTGAACATGAGGCAGAGGAGATGGTTAGAGTTAGTGAATGATTATGATGCTGAGTTGATTTATCACGAGGGAAAAGCAAATGTCGTGGCAGATGCTTTGAGTAGAAAGACTAGTCATTCATTAAATGCTATTGGTACTTTACCCGATGAACTAGTAACCGAATTTCAGAAGCTTCAGATACAGGTCGTTGGGAAAGGGTTTGATTATCTTGGTGCTTTGACTGCGGAACCTGATTTTTATCGAGAGATTCGTACTTGTTTACCGGAGGATGCTACTTTTATCGCCATTCGAGCAAAGATATCACTGGGGCAAGCAAAGGATTGTGTGGTGGATAATGATGGCTACCTTCGTTACCATGGTCGAATATATGTTCCGAGAAGTGCCGAGTTGAGGAAGAGAATTCTTGATGAAGCTCACCTTTCACCTTATTCTATCCATCCTGGCGGTGACAAAATGTATAAAGATTTGAGA
>JAIUZE010018826.1:0-20713 GCA_022085475.1 Heliosperma pusillum
GACTCGGAACATAAAATTATAAATTAAAACTTAAATTTGCTGAAAAGATTTCGTAAAATATTTCTACTAGAAAAATAGGGTACATTTCCGGGTGTTACAGTGTAAATATAGAGGGAGTATGGAGTCGGGTTTTGAAATTGTTGTTACGGAATTGACTCGGGTTTAATAATTATATTACGGTAATTGATTAGATATAAATATACATTAAGTTAATTAAATTAAATATCAAGATATTATGTTATTATAATCAAAAGAAAGACAAATATCTAGTCCTATTAGAGGACCAAAGAGCCGTGTGGTATGGTGAGAAAACAGATCTGATTTCGAGCGTTTTGCGCATTTTTCGTTAACTGATCGATAAAGTTAATAAATATCTAGATATTATTATTAGTTTAATCAAAACAATTAGAATATCTAATTGTGAGTGGAAAAAGATGACATGGGCGGGTGACTCATGCCAAAGTCGGGTTTCGGGTTTGCTTCGGAATTTTAGATGACTCGGGAATAGTTAAATGATTTTCGGGATTAAACCGTAAAAGTTATTCTAAATTCCGAATAAATTCAAAATAATTATATTAAATTATGATAAATCTTAATAAATCTAAATAAAAATAAATCAAAAATATTATTTTTTTAAATAAAATTTCGGTCTTCAAACTTACAAGGCGAGTCGGGAAAAGTCAACGAAAGTCAAAGTTGACTTAAAAGTCGAGAAAAGTCAAAGATGACTTAAAAGTCAAGAAAAGTTTATGACGACTTAAAAGTCAAGAAAAGTCAATGACGACTTTAAAAAGTCAAGAAAAGTCAAAGACGACTTAAAAGTCAAGAAAAGTCAAAGATGACTAAAAACGGGATTTTCATGAAATCTCTCAGAAATTCCAAATACGAACTCGGAATTTCAAAATACGACTCGAAACAATAGATTCTATTTTAAAAACTTAAGTCTGCTGAAAAGTGTTAGTAAATATTTTTACTAGAAAAATTGGGTACTTTTCGGGTTGTTACACTTAGAGTTATGTTTACGTATTTATGGAGTATAATTTTGTGTCCTTAATTAAAGGAAATTATTATATATAGTTATTGCATTGTTCTAAGACGGGAAAACCTCAGTAATGGATCTTCTCATGCCTTCTAATTTGCAGGTTTCAAGATTCTGAAACGGTTCCGGTTATCCGGTAAAACTGAACCGGTTCACTGGTTAACCGAACCGGAAAAAACAGACCTAAATCGGCTCAGTTTAGGTTCGTCATTTTGAATAACCGGTTGACCGGTTAATTGATCAAAATAACCGGTTTGGTTGACCGGTTAACCGATCAAACCGGTTTTGAACACCCCTAGTCACGACCTTGAGATGCTTGTCACGACCGTGACTTAGCTTGTCACTCCCGTGACATTGTTGTCACGCCCGTGACGGTTTTGTCTTGAGAAGGATCGCCTTTGTGATGTCTCTCACGACCGTGAGGTCTATGTCACGCCCGTGACGTGCTTTCCCTCTATTGCTCACACTAGTGACTTCAATAATTCTTCTCGGTTCGGCTTGCCTTGACTCAGAATGGCTTTGGGACGCCAAGTAGGGCCCCCAAGGCATGTAGGACCGTCTAGGGTACGTCGTGGGCCCTCCGCGTGGTTTATCATCCTCTTGTTCAACTAAAATGATGTAAAATCCGCCTCAAGTGACGGTTTACCTACAAAACCAAGATAAAAGTAAGAAAAGTGAGAGGAAGATAAAACATAGAAAAACGCTCCTAGGGAGCACTCAAGGCACGCTTAATAGGATAAATAAGAGCGGAAAAATAGGGTGAAATGACAATATATCGTGATCACACAAAAAGAAGTAACTGTTTTAAGTATAAAAAACTACACCATATTGTATATCTGCGGTATAGTATGTGCTTAATGAGAAAACATCAAACAAGGCGGAGCGAAAATGAGATTGCTGAAAGTTTTGATCCCATTAATTTAGATAATATATTTGATTTTTCATATCCATTAAATGCCTGGTTGGACGAAGAGGAAGAAGCGTTTTGTAACGGTAAGGAAGATGTAGAATGGATGGATACAGATGATGACGAGAATGATGCCAATTACAAGGATACCGGTGAAGGGGACAACACAGTTGTTGCTCCACTATTTCAATATACTAACACAGCTCAACGTACAATGGAATTTGTTTTGACACCTCCAAGTAGTGACGATGGAAATGGGGACGACAATGGAAATGGGGACGACGATGAAGGTGAAGGTGGTGGTGGGTATATGCACTCATACAATGACCAAAGTAATGCAATACACAATAATTATGGCGACCCTCCCCCTTGTTTTACTAGGTTGACCCCCGATGCCCCTCTCCATAGAGCACATCAAGTTTTTGAACGTACCCGGAAAGGAAAAAGTATTGTCGTTGACCAACCCTTACCCAACTTGTCATGTTCAGGATTATCGAGTACTGACGTAGTAAGTGAGTCCGTTGGTTCAAATACGACCGTTACCAATGTTATCCAAGTTTTCAACCACCCGCTTATTAGTCAAGTAGTGGGTATGACTCAACATCTCAAGCCGATGGTCTAAATATATTTAACCATGGCACCATTAATTACGGCGACACACATTATCACGGTCAAACATATTATGGTTCTGATACCAACTCGAACCGCAGTGGGTGGGATGGTAACTCAAATCCCAACTAGTCAACATGGGGATTTAATGTCGGATCGTTTTTTAATGAAAACCAAAATTAGAATCAAGATTATGAAGATCCGCGACTACCCCACCACTCATTCTGGATGTAATTGTAACTGAATAAAGGAAAGCAACCGTCCCAGCCCCTTAGACTTTATTTTATGAATAATTTTTATGTTATGTATTTCCATGGATGTCAACCACGTGAACTTTGTATTTGACGCCAGACGACAATATTAATATTAATTTAAGTACTAGTACTCATTTCTCATTTCTCATTTGTCATTTGCCATTCATTGTCTTTAATTCTCCCACACATTTGGTCCTCAATTTCTCCGGCCAATTAATTGGCTCCACCTCTGTTTTCTTTTAAATTAATTAAATTGCCCCCACATCACATTTTTTTTCTTTCCATTAGTGTGCCACTCTTTTCCTTGTTTTTAATATTTCGTTTACATTTCAACCTCTTTCCGCCGGTTCACCAATAGTCCGATACACACCGAGATTTTCAGTTAGTGCTCAAAAATGTTTGTGGACATATTTCGTCATAATATAACATCAAAAATAAAAAAAAGTTAAAAAAACGTTGTAAACAATAATCAACCACAACAACCAAGTCATGGTCCGCGACAAGCGGTTCAGGAGCGATTTTGTGACACCGCGACGGGGACCGCGATCGCGACCGATACCGCGATTTAAAACCCTGGCTATGGCTATTACATAATGTTACCAAAACAAATGTAGAGATCTATGGGTAGCAAATACGAGTACATACTCAAGTGTTGAAACATGACTCAATTTGTCTAAGATACAAATCGACAGAAACTATTTGGGAAATATTCAACATTTTTAAGCAAAATGCTTAAAATCGACAAAAATCATACTATTCGGGGTACATGCTTGCATACACCAATCTTTACCTCGAGTTTTAATATGTGAGCCTCCTTTTCTGTGTGAAAAAAAAAATTGTCTGATTGACCAGGGTTGAGTACAGATTTTATACCCATATTCTCCTAAAAAGTCATGTTACAGAAATGCAATGTTACTATTCCCTCTTGAAACGAATGGCAGTTCCAAGCCAATCATCAGGGAGGTTTCTTTCGACTTCTCCTTTCAAAGCCTTCAACGAATGATCTGTGGCTGCCTGCATCATCAAGAAACATAAACTGAGGACCGGGAATCACAAGAAAACATAAGTTGTAGGCAGCATACAGTTTAAGGTGTCTACAACAGTTTAAGGTCCAAAAAATATCTGAAGACTGGACTTTCGTTTGAGATCAGGTTTCAAGTTTAGTCTTAGTGAAACAACTTCTAGTATACCTTTACAATGTATACATCAATACCGAGCTTAGCAATGGCTGCCGCTTCAGAAATCTTGGTCAGCATGCCACCAGTTGTGTCATGAGCCGCTACTGTTATCTCAACTGTAGATCAAAGTCATAACATGTGAAAATGGTTTGTATTGATTCAGGTCTCTCTGTTACTAATTGAGCTATGCGCCATAAACTGAACAAGATTATGATTAATTTAGGTATAAAAGATTTCTTTTAAGTTATCCTCAACACGAAGCACTGTTAATTAACCAAACTGGGCAGACTTTCAATTGCATTAAACAAGGAATTGTATAAAGACTCACTACACCGACATTGGAATTAAATTAGAGTTAATGGTTTTAGGCCTTGTTCATTTATATTGAACAGAACTGAAGTTTAACTATGAACTAAAACTGAAATGAAGAACAAAAATGAACCACATTGGACTCAACTATAGTTAAGTCGAAAAATGGTCTTATTGTTGTTTGTCATCTGATAACACTGTATGGTGAATCACAGTTAGGCAGTAAGGCATGTCCATGTCCCAGACTCCCAGCCAACATGATCCCGCCAAACACCTAGATTAGTATTCCGTATCAAACTAGGTAACTCGAAAATGGCTTGAAATACCAATTGACCAAATCCAACCCAAAAATTGGCTGGATTCCATGTTGACTCAACTTAAACAGCCCCATCCAAAAATGACTTGATCGAAACACATCAATCAACTAATATGAGATTACCCTTGAGCTAATTAAAACATGCAATATGACAAAAACCTTTATAAGCACCACTTGTCCCAAGTCCCAACCCAAGACTCCCAACCAGTAAGGCCATAACCATCCGGCCAGAAATAACTTGTTATTTATAAGACCACATAATATCATACCCGAAATAGTCTTGAATCCGAAAAGAACAGATTCAAAGAGCATCTGAGCAGGTAAACTATTATAGTTGGAAATAGAGTAAACTATCACTCTATATTAAGGTATGACAAGTCGACAACTTACCTTGCTTACTCATAGTTTCTGGGGCAGGATTGATGACGCTCCAGTTACCATCTTCATCAACCGCTGTTACAAACAGAGTGTTAATTCTGTAATGCACACAAACATATGAAATGCTGAGTTATTTCATTTGAGATCATACAACATCACCCTTCATGTAGTCTGCTCAAAGCTCACCTATCTCACGTAATAATATCGCATTGGCCTCTGATGGAGGACGGTCATATACACCAAAAACATCTGTCTAGAAAGATGATTGTATTGGAAACAGGCATAGTGAACACAGTTTCACTACAGAGAAAATTTATGAAACTGGTAAAAACGAGAGTCTAATAACAATGGAGATTTGACATTGTGAGACGACTTCTAATACCAAGTAAGCTACTAGAAACACATTTAAGAAAACTAAAACTATGAAATGCCAGTATATCAGCAGACTGGAACAACCAATCAGGTAGCAAGAATGGATACGAGAAAAACAACATATTCCGGCTTCAGTGAATCTGCTAGATGTCGTATAATTACATCCCCACTCAAGATGGTACAACCCTGTTGACATACGTGATAGAGTATTAGCTGCTTACTCAAACAAAACATAAAAATCTCAGTAGATGAGGCAAGAGCAACCTGTGAGTGATCTAGTACTGCATCTCCATGCAAGACCTTGAAAAAAGTTTATCCAAATCAGACACAAAAATATGATGCACAGACAAAACTAATCATTATGAAGTAATAGCAGGTGGCCAAGATACACAACAATGAGTCAATGACTAACATCAAACTACTCAGACTCTACAACGGGTATCAGATACATATTCAAGTACCTACCTCGGCATGACTCCATTTCTTACCTAAGAATTCCATCCTAAAACGAGGATAAGGATTCAAATTCCATCCTAAGGGTTCAAAGACATACTTCAAGTAAATCTAGTTATAAATGTAAAATATTTAGTTTCTAAAGTGAGTAGAGAAATATTTAAGAAGCCTTTAATTCACTAAATATCATACTAATCTTTCTAAAGAGTCTCTTTCTCTACTTTTGTAATGCATGCCTTTGTTTGGCTCTAATAAGAGAATTTTCACAGCGATAAGGACTCGGGTGCGATTATAGACCCCATCTCCTAGAGTGTCAAGTGCAAGTCGGACACGAGTACATCCCCAAAAATGACTAGTTAAATGAGATGGCTAACATGACAACCAACCCCTCTTCGCAGCTCAAAGAAGAAGACAACAGCTAAGCACTACACAAGAATACATAATCTTTTGACATAAGATCTTGTATAACACTCAATCAAGATGAGTTACGTATTCGGACTTAGTATAATACTACCAAAGTAAACATTGCGTACAGGGATAAAACCAGAGTCAATTGCTCCGGCTACAGTAGCGATGTCTGCAGAGGCAACCTGAAATCACAAAATGACACCAGTTGATAAGATGTTGAAGTAATCCCTAGATTGATACTCATTTATTAAAAGTAACATCTGAGTACACTAATTTGTTTTATCAGCAACAGTCACTAACATTTCTCTGATTTGTTGTCCATCCACTTGAAAATGGAGATATTCCAATTGACGGGATACCCTCTGCAAGATAAGATAAACGTCAGTAAGATCTGAACTGATTGAAGGACATGGAGTGCATAGCATTACTACGTATTGGGTAAAGTGCTAGCTGATTTGGCCAGCCAAACTAGTTGGGAGTATTTTTCATTTACAAATATCGGGGTCTATTTGCACTCAGAATTAACATACCTTGGGCGAGTGCCCTAACAATTTCCAAATTGAGTGATGTGACCTGTAACAAAAGCGCCAAAGTGAGATTCAAAAAATCCTGAAACTGGGTAAGCTCAACTGTTACATGTTACATGAGTGCATAATTATACGCTAATATGAGTATAATGTTACTTACTGAAATGCGGGTGGCAACAAAGCCAGCCCTGACTAGAGATTGATTGAGTCCTCCCTTATGTACCCCCGATTGACTGGCCTGAAAATGGCCAAATGAACCTACAAACAAATTTAAGATCATAACCTTAGTATAAGCACTTGGATAGCTAGAGGCATGAAAATGGCTACTGCTTACAAGTCAGCCATCATGAACAATTGAACACGTAATTAGCATGTAGAGCTCAAGCATATTAATACGACCAGTATTTCAATTACACCAATGTACAAGCAGTAGCCAGTAGCACGTTAAGTCGTTAACGCATCAAGGCT
The DNA here is from genome assembly GCA_022085475.1 of Heliosperma pusillum. Taxonomy (NCBI): domain Eukaryota; kingdom Viridiplantae; phylum Streptophyta; class Magnoliopsida; order Caryophyllales; family Caryophyllaceae; genus Heliosperma; species Heliosperma pusillum. The sequence goes on from JAIUZE010018826.1 coordinate 7,219, forward strand.
CTCAATACTCAAAGTATGAATATGATGGTCTTAAGTGCTTTCTGTGTTACTTGAGGACTTTTGCTATAACCAGAATGTGTAGCTAATTTATTTCATCCATCATGATTAGCTAACAAAAAAATCATTGTGATCATGTAAGCACTGGCCAATATCTATGATATATTTTGCATAGTAAGTGTTGCTTTAAGACGGATCAAATACTATCAAGTGGTGGTAATAAAGGCAACTTTTGGTATTTTCTAGGCAACAAGTGGGGTGATTTGTTATGTATTTGACCCGTCTTAAGCTTAAGACGGATAGTAACCGTCTTGGTGTTCCCCTGGATAGTAATTAGTAATGGTGTTTGCGCCTCACTGTGGAACCGTAAAATGACAATAAAAAAAAGTACTTTAAGTAGTGTAGTTTGAATGCGTTGGGGTAGCTAACCAGCTCCATGAACAATAATGAAGTTACTGGAATCCGGGGGAGACTGATATGCAATGTGATTGACATCAACAGAAATAGGTGATTGACCAGGTCTTGTGCTCCAATCCATCCCAACAGCTTGACCGGACATCATCGCTTGCCGCAAGTGCGTTGAAACTGCTCTCAGATTCTCTTCATTGATCTTCTCCAATTCATTTTTGCAAGTTATTGCTGCACCCCCTATGGTTTTTTTTTTTGCAACCCAAATATAATAAGATTTAGTAAATTTCAAAATGGATGAAAGTAAGCAGTAGAGGAAGGGTAAATGAGGAAAATAAAAGAAGAAATGAAGGATGAAAATGGAAAGAAACCGAGTTTGACGATGCAGCGAAGGGGTTTACGGAGCTCAAGCTTCGAATTCTCCATAACAAATCACCCCTTTTCTCTTTTGACTTTACTGTTTCCAATTCCACTACGGAATTACGGACCACTTCATTCCTCCGTTTATTGTTTTTCTATTCTGCCCCCTGAAAAGGTAGTACAACAAATGTGATTCATGTCAATTGTCTCACACTTTGTGCACTGCCTTCCCACCATGTCGCCGTCTTCTTATACGCGTCCCCTTCCCACCATCACCCCCATAAATTTCAACACTAAACCTTGCTTAAAACGGGCTTAAGCCTTAGATGGTCAAATACTCTCACATACTCGTAATAATAACAAAACCCGAAAGTACTGATTAACTCACCTTAACTTTGGTCAATTGTGAAATTAACTCCCATAAGTTACATATGTAGTAATTACTAATTAGGTCCCATAACTTTGACAATAGTGAAATTCATCTCAATTTCTCTTTTCAACTTAAATTATATCACTAATTTGTTTTATATATAACCTCATTATACACTAAAATAGTTATAAATATTTTATAAGTATTTATTTAATTCATTAACATAACTTTTTAGAATAAATTTAATATTGTTTTTACTAATTTAAATATAATTCACATATAAGAGATTATGTTTACTAATTTTTTCAATTTGGGTAATTCATTCATATATTTTTTCCCAAAATATGTAACAAATTGCATACACAATTTTTAAATATATAATGATTTTTTTATATGCTTATAAATTATATAAATGAATGAAATTGATCTTTTTTTGTGCAATCTTGGTTGAAAATTAAAAAATTCGATTGAATCTCACTTTTTATCAAAGTTATAGGGGTTAATCACTACATTTATAACTTATGAGGCTTGATTTCACAATTGATCAAAATTAATGGGCGCAAATCACCACTTTCGCGAAAACCAAACTTTTGATATTTTGTAGGCAGAAAGTAGGGTGATTTAGTATGTATTTGATATGTCTTAAACTTAAAACGGATAATAACATCTTAAATAAGAATATGTGAAGTTCAATACGACCACCACAAAACTTTTATTAAAACTGTAATTTACCTCTATCTTTAATTTTTTAGATGATGATTCAATTAATTTTTCAATAAGAATTAAGCTAATATATTTATATTATTTATACTCCCTCCTATTCAGGGTATTCTTCCCTATTTTCTTTTTAAGTTATTCATGTTTTCTTCCCTATTTCATTTTTTGAATGTGAGGTAGTGTGTTTTGTGTGGTCTAAATTCATTTGTGTGTGGGGTAGTGTGTTTTGTGTGGTCAAAATCCATTTCCTTAATTTAAGAGCCTAAATGAAAGGGGAAGAATACATTGAATAGGAGGGAGTATAATTTTAAAAAAAAAAGACCGTGGGAATTTATGCGTAGAATTTAAAAAAATTTAAAAAGCGAAATCACAGTTGCACTAAAGAAGATGGGATTAAAAAAAGCGAAAAGACCTAACGGTATACCCGTTGAAATGAGGAGATGTTTATGAGAGAAATGGGTAAAACGGTTAACAATGTTTTTCAACATGAATTGGAAAAATAATAGGATGCCTTCGGCTTCAAGAAAGAGTACTTTTATTCCATTGTTTTAAGAATAAATGTGGTGTTCCAATTACCGTGGAATTAAATTTATGAGTCATACCCTGAAGTTATGGACAAGAATGATTGAATAAGTTGGATTTCGCTTGCTGAATAGTGGTATAAGAGTAACTTTCACTCTGCCATTAGTACTACTCCCTATGAAGTGGTGTATGGACAACCAACCCACCTACAATCTGGGTTGCACGGACACGGCCCAAATTTGCCCTCCGCGTGTCCGACACGGTGTCGGACACGGACACGCCTAGGACACGGCTCCAAACGTGTCCGACACCTCAAAAACCGTGTCCTTGGTTTTTTTTAAAAAAGGTGTGTCGGACACGGTCCAAAAAAAATTGGACACGGCCCGTATTTGCTTTGACACGGCAGTTATGCCAAATGAAACAATAAACCCTTTCTTTTATTTCAAAAACTGAATAACTCCACTTTACCAAAACTCCAAAAACATCACCTTCTTTCCCGTTTGGCATTGTCGTCGCCGCCAGGCCGCCGTCGCCGCCAGTCTTCTCCTCGCCGCCGTCGCTGCCAGCCTCCTCCTCGCCGTCGTTGCCTTCAGGTAAACCTTTCCCCTAATTTATGATTTCCCTAATTTGTTATTCTAGGGTTTGTGATTAGTTTGTGAATATACTAAAAATTTGCTGCTTGTGCTCCAGTTTGTGTAATGACATTTGTGTTTGTGATTTGTGCTCCAATTTAAGAGGTAACCCTTTAAATATGGGGTGGGCATTTTAAGAGGGAGTGTATTTGTGATTAGGAGTGATTTGTGTTTGTGATTTGTGTAGTCTTAATAGTAGGAACTGGAGGAAGAGCTATATATTTGTTATGCTATTGTAGGAACTGGAGGAACTGGAGGAACTGGAGGAAGAGTCACGACCCAGGAAGAGCATACTATACTATGGCAATTGGCAACTATGCTATTGTAGGAAGGTAGGGAGCATGTTCCTAATTTGTGATAGCTTCTGTTAGGAATTTGTGCTCCAATTTGGTTAACCATATTCCTAATTTGTGCTCCATATTCCTAATTTGTTCATTTTAATTTTGGGTTTGTAATTTGAAACTTTGTAGTTTGTAAGACATGTTTGATTTTAACGTATAAGATATTAATATGGGTCATTTCCGACTTTGTGGCATTTAATTGATCAAAATTTAGATGATGGTTATAATGTACTTCAAATTCCCTTTATTTTAATATGTATATTGATTTTTTTTTGCCGTGTCCGTGTCCTAAAAATTTTGAAGTGCCGTGTCCCGTGTCCGTGCCCGTGTCCGTGTCCGTGTCCGTGTCCGTTTTCGTGCAACCCAGCCTACAATCCCTTATTTCAGTGGCGATAGTTCAGTAGTGTGACACCCCGCGATTTAGCAGTAAAATAAACACATAGATTTGCAGCGGAAAACACGAGATTTTAAAAAAAAAAAACTTTAAAAGCAAACCGCGAATGTCACTATAATATAAAACCAAAACTTAATTTAATAAATCGTTTATACAAATTGTATCTTAAATAAATACAAGGAAGATCGATCTCTTGATAAAACACAGTTAATATACTAAACTAATATAAACTACATGCTAAAGGTAATTCATCAAATTGGGACATACAAGATGCAATTCAACAATTAAATATATTGTAGTCACATATCTATACTATTATCTACACAAGAACTCATCTTTCACAAGTAAATGCTACAATTAACAACTAAAACACATAAATATATCGAGTAACCCATCACCGTTACCTCGATTAGCACTTCAAATCCTCGATTCCCAAGCTACCCATCAATCTACACGAATCCCTTGACCCAAAATTTTCAAAGTCCACCCTTTTACCGACAAATAAAATAGTAGAAGCATAAACCGAAATTTCTGGAAAATCGGTCTTAAAAGAAGGTTAAAAGTTTCTATGTTTTATTGGCTAGAAAGAAAGAGGATGGTGAGAGGATTCCGAAACATTAAACGGAATCGAATTACGTTAAGAAACGAAGAAGTTATGCCCGTGTTAAGTTTAGATCTAGATAATGGGTTTTATAAAAGTTGGAGGAAATGGATATTTTATGGCATGAAAATGAAGAAGAGGATGAGAGGAGAAGGTTGATGTTTTTCTCATCGTCAAGTTTCGTTGAGAGACGGAAAAATGGCATCCGTCTTAAGTTTATAAAGCTATGAAGTTTTAATGGTGGTTTGATATTTGGGGAAGAAAGAGAAAGTTGCCGGAAAAAAAGAAGAGGGAGAAAGAGTTTTAGTAGGTTTGTTTTGAGAAAAATGAATGATAGAAGGTCCAAATTTCATATTGGGTCAACTTACATGGATTTTCGCGTAAAATCCGATTATGAACTCATAACGGACTGAAATGCGATGGTTTCTACCCAACTAAACTAAATTCTATTTAACATTAATTTAAAGCCACAAAGTCATTATCGACTTAAAATATTTTAACTAATAAAAGTAAAAGATGAATTTATAAAATTTACGACTTTAGTAAATTATTCATTATTATAAAATTTGGGGTGTTACAAGTAGCAACTGTGGACAGGAGCCTAAGTGTTAGAGAAGAATGTATATTAATGTTGAAGTTTCGTCTCAAGAGAGCTTGAGATCGAATGAAACACCAAAGTGACAAACATAAGAGCGACAGGGAATTTGCCATTGGAGATGGGTTAATGTGAAACTACAACGTTATAGACATCCGTCCTTAGTATATAGGCCTTATCACAAGCTGGCCCCTTACTTGTTTTAGCTAGGAAAGGAACAGTGACATATAAACTCCAACTTCCAGGGCAGGCTAAGATAAACCGAGTATTTCATGTGTCTCTACTAAAGGAACACCATGGACCACCGCCTGTTACTGTATCAATCCCAGTTATGGATGGTAACATGCAGATTCAAATTGAACCTATCCCTGTGCTGGAGAGAAATACGATCAAGGAGGAAAATAGGGTAGTGTATATTGTTGGAGTAAGTGTCCTCCACAATAGTGCATTTATATAATAAATCTCATTTGGAATATACGTGGCATGATTAGTATATTTTGATACTCCACGTCAGTTGAGTAACGTAAATCGGTAACGCTCGGCTGACTAGAGTTTGACGTTATTGTCGTATGACGACGGTGATCAACTGATCCCTTTAGGTCACACCTATAGGATGAGACCCAAATAGAATACTAATTATTTGAATACGATACAACTTAATTAGGGCATTACATATATTTGATATGTACGTTTAGTTACGAGAGTTATTTATTGGAAATTGAGTTAGGAACTCATTCCACTTAAGTTTATTAGTCAATTATACGATAAGTGACTGAATAAATTTTACGTCTTATTTTAATACGATTAAATAAGATTTAATTTAGTAATTAATCGTTAATTCATTAAATTAGTTGAGGTTATGTATATATTTTGAGGTAGAGGTAATTAGTTAATTATATTTACAAAGAGTTGTAAAATAAATTAACTGGGCATTGTGGATAAAATATCACTTAAAAGTTAAGTACATATTGTTTATTAATTCGTATCATATAATTGTTATATGATCAAGTTAACACTTAATTATACAAGATAATTACGCATATGATTAATAAGTATTTGTGGAACAAATATCAAAAATTAAAATGGACCCATGTGGACATGTATGTACCGGTTTTTGGTAGTATACATGGGTGATGATTTTAGTCTTATTTTATGCTCACTTAATCTTTGTAATAGTGACATGTTATGATAAACTTTAATCATTACCACCAAGTTCACACTCCACTAACTTACACAATTTAGAAAAGAGCAAAAGTGTCCCACAAGGGATCATGGAATCCGGCCAAGAGGCCTTATAAGGACATGTGATGTTCTTATTTTTTCCACCACTTTACTTGCTCATTTTCTACTTCCCTTACTAACTCAACATCTCTCTAAAAAAACTAACATGCAAACTAATATTATCTACATATTACTAGAGTAGTAATATACTAATATTAGTAGTGTTATGTCTTCACTTATTATCTAGTTAATAATAAGTTGAGATTATTTGGGTTGATTCTTGGGTGCAACAAGAAGGAGACCTTCTAGCTACTTTGGAGGTTGTTTTATGGAGGATCATCCATTAATTTCATCCTCAATAACAATAAGAAGGAGTTCTTATTGTGCCCATATTGAACCGAAAATTCCCAATGTAAGGATATTTTCGTCTTATTTTTTCTTTTATGCTTTTATATTTGCATGCATGATAACTAGATCCTAAATCATTAAGTTAATGTAATTTAATGTATTAATTAGAAGAGTCAATCTAAAAGAAAAGGTTAAATAACGAAAAAAATAAAAATTATGCCTAAGTCTTTGACTAACGGAATCAAGACTCATTATTATTTTGACACACGACAAGTAAAGTATAAAGTATGCGTAAAATGCCTTGTCGTGTGTCGAAGACCAGGAAGGCAAAGAATCCCCCTAGAATAAAATTTCCTTTCATTTATATTTTTTCATTATATTCTCTGCTTAGGCTAATATCTAGTCGAATTTTATTCTGGAATAAAAAACTTTTGATCCACTCTATGACATTGAAATGTGATATATAATAATGATGATGATAGTAACATCATTCCAATTTCGATTGAAAAAGGTGAAAAAGTCAAATAGCTTTCTTCGCGATAGTAATATTATAACTAATAATGTAGTATTAATTTAATTATTATTTAAAGTAATAATTTCAGACTTAACTTATTGTAAATGTAGACAAAAATATAAATAAACCTTTTCAGAATTTTTTATTGATCGTCTAAAATTGTCAAAGAATTGTCAATACGAATTATCTTCTTGTTACGATCCTTATGTTGATAAATCCACGAATCTAGAAATTCATTTCGGATAATTGAACTTTCTCAAACTGTTTCTTTTTAAGAACCAAAAAAATTTGTGCCAAAATAACAGATGCAAAGAAGAACAAAAGACCTTGTATGCGTAATGGGTCTTGAAGGACTATTTCTGCGTCTCCCTGACCAAATCCACCCACATTAGGATTACTCGTTAATGGTTGATCAAGTTTGATAGATTCACCCTCTGAAACAAGAAGCTCCGGTCCTGGAGGGATAATATCAACTACTTCACGTCCATCCAAAGCATCCGCTATGCTTATTTCGTATCCGCCTTTTTCTTTTCGTAAAATTTTCTTTACTCTACCCGCTGCTGTGGCATTATAAACTGTATTATTACTCTTGCTTCCGTCAGGATAAATCTGACCTCTCCCTCTGTTACCACCTACATATATCGGATATTTTAAAAAGTAAATATCTTTCTTCGTAGCAGGGTCCGGGGAAAGAATAGGAAAGGTGATTTCACTATATTTTTTTCCCGGGAACATGACCTATCACCAGAATATTTTTTTTAGTGGGACGATAACTCTGAAAAGAAAGATTTCCAATCATTTCTTTCATCTCTGGATAAATACGCTCGGCCGGGGCTAACTCAAACCCCTCAGGTAAAATAAGAACAGCCCCTACATTCAACCCCCCTTTCTTGCCGTTAGCAAGAACTTGTTTTAATTGCATATCATAAGGAATTCGAACAACTGCTTCAAATACAGTATCCGGAAGGATCGCTTGGGGAACCTCAATATCCACGGGCTTGTTAGCTAAATGGCAATTGGCACATACAATACGTCCAGTCGCTTCTCGCGGATTTTCATAGCCTTGCTGAGCAAAATGGGATACGCATTTGAATTGAAGGGCTTAGTCATTATATATATCATGAGCGAGACGAAAATGAATCGAGTAATCTGTTCTTTTATCCAATAAAAAGTATTTCTAGTTTGCATTTGCATGGTCCGATTATTTATCCTGAAAATTTATACAATAAATTGGGTAGGTTGCTAGTATAGTTTCCTATCCGCGATTCTGTTATTTACTTTAACTGAAAGTTTAAACTTAATTTAATGAAATAAGAAATAAAAATATTACTGGAATATAGAAAGATCGACCTGTCTTGGATGGGTAAAAATGGAAAGATAAAGTATGATTTAGAATGTTTTGCTTATGTTTATGTACAAAAAAAGAAACATTCTAATTTTAAGCATGCATGTCGATTGTGGTATCAGAGCTCAATTGTTACATGCATGTCGATTTTAAGCATTAAAATCGAGTTATACGATAACTTGGGTAAAATTGAAAATTTGTGTTAAAAATTGGTTTGCACAAAATTTTTGATTTGCATGCATACCTACTGACCTCAAAATAGTTGTGGTCAAATTTGGTGATTTTAGGGATTGATTTGCTATTTATTTTTATTTATGGCCTTTAAATCACGTTAATATGCATGTTTTATGTTAAAAGTTAACTAAAAAATAGTTGCATGTTGATTCTGGACATGAAATTTTTATATGATCTCACATGCATGTTGTACATACTGTATATAAAATTTCGTGACTTTTAATTAAGTTTTGCATGATTATTGATTTTTATGAGATAAAAGTCAATAAAGTGAGATTATTATGATCATAAAATCGAAACGTTCTTTTCTGGTCTTGAAAGTTTTTGGTACATTTTATAATCTGATTTATATCATTTTGGTGAAATTTTATAATTTGTCACACAATTTATTATATTTAATGGTTTTTATTTGATAAAACCGTTGAATACTAAGTTATTTGTTCATAAAATTTATTCAAAATTTTTGGGCAAATTTTTCTGGTTTTTATAGTTCCTGGAAATGTTCCAGAATGTACTAAATCTTTGGTTTCAAATTTTTTATGAGTTTTATATTTTATTTTGGGTTTATTTCATAAATGTTATGATTAAACCTCTATATTTAGCAAATACGATCAATTTGAACTAATTAAATACAAACAAAGTTAGTGGGGACTAATTTTGAGTTCTAAAACAGTTTAGATAATTAGTTTGAGCTTAAATACGATTTAAGGGTTGATTATTGATATTTAATGGTTAAAAATCGATAAAATCCATAAAACCGAGCTAGAATGAGCATGATAAGTATTAAGGGCGATTTTGGCATGATTTTTACAGCATTTTATTTCTGTTTTTATTTTCGAATGAATGAATGTCATTTATTTAATTTTTAATGCAAGTTGTACCTAGTGTGGCATAGATTATTTTAATCGGTATTACCCGTAATGTAAGGGAATACCGATTTGGTTGTAATTTTATTTGCGATTTCGTATCGCCGTTTGTAATAATTTAATTTTATTTTTAGATCAAATGTATAATAGGAATTTTATTTGTATCTTTTTGTAATTAGTTATTATAAAGATGGAGATTCCCGAAGTCGGTGTTCCAAAAGACGGTGCCTTTTTGAAGTATGTTCCATGAAGAGGCAAGGGGCCAAGGAGTTGGTTTCCGATTTTGTAATCATATAGTTAATTAGATTAGCTAGGTGGCCATACTAGGATTTATTATTTGCTTGCTTTATGTTTTTCCGCACATGCCAAAATCGCCAACATGCATTTTTATTTCTCGATTGTCAATTCAACGTTATTCAAAATTCACCAATTTAGTTCACTTATAGGGAATTAATAACTAAATTGACAAGACCTCTCACATAACTTAAAAAAAATTGAGATTAGCCTTACCATTTAGTAACACCTATGAATCCCGTGTTCATTAGGGCTACCACGCTCGTGGGTCCCTTTTTACCTCGGGTAAGTAGGGTGATACGATCACAAGCTAAAATTGGATTGGACTCAACGAGATAAGCGTTATCTTGGGACTAGGAGATGGATGTAGCTGAAATCCGTCAACCAAGAGTTCTAAGGGTAGAATTAGTCAAGTATTGACTTACCATTTTTAGATAAATGTAGCATACGATGACTATTTTTGTCTAAACTTGGGTCTTGGAATCACTTATAAAATTTCGCGAGGGGTCATTATATGAGTGATTTGTTAAAATTGTTTTACAAGTGTATTATATATACGCAATGAATGTTTATTTTCCGTTGATATTTATTTTATTCGCGCAATGAAAAATATTTCATTCTTCTATAAACTTGTAAATCCGTTCAATCGTGGAAAGTAGTTTCCATAAAATTTATACGGTAGCATTTTGATTGCGATTTAAATCTCCGTTTAAACCACCGTAGCTAATGACAAAATGATTTTTTCTTTTTTGATTCTCATATTCACCATTGCAAATATCTCTTATGAAGAGTATATGAATAAGTCAAACATAGTCAAAAACATTTTGATTTTGTTTTAGTGACGTCTTCTTATTAAAATGGTGCATCAATCTTTTTGCTCTAAAGAAAATATTTATTATTTTTGGTATGACGTCATAATGCTCCTTATCGAGGCTTACCTCAAAAGAGGCCAAATCAGTTAGGATGACTAGGTTAATCGATTTATTTGAAATCGTGAATAACCAAATACCGTAGACACTTCATGAAAGGTTTATCCTTTTTGAAGGTAAAACCATGAATGAAATGAAGAATAGTCTTCATAATAATTCTAAACTACTTGTCTAAATAGAGATTCATGAAAGTGAGTGGGAGCTCTAGGAAAGATGTTTTATTCTTGATTGTTAAGAATATGACGAGGTTCAAGAGTAGGTTGGTACGATGTTGGCACAAGGCAAAGGAAAAAGGCAACACTATTTTGAATAGTAAAGTCAAAACCCAAGCAAGGTGTCGAACCCAACTTTTGATGATTCTATTTTACACTGTAAGACACTAGAAAATAATTTTCCCCAAGTTTTCTAAAGAGTTAGAAATTGGGTGTACTATTTTCACCCATAATATCTACATGATCGACATTTATTTTGCTACAATGCGATTTTTGGGTATTAAATACCCATTATGGTTTTCATCAATGTATTCAATGCATATAATAATGATTCGTGCGACGACTAACCATGATTAAATATCAACCTACAAGGGAAATATAACTATTGTAGTTTTATTTCTATAGAGATATATAAAAGTTATAATGTGATCAATCTAGTTTTGGATTTAGAGGTATAGTTTAATTTAGTTATTATGTACATGACCTCTAAATAAATAATATAGTATCCACTTTAGTGTACGACACAAGTGTTTCACTTTTGTGAATGAAACAAGCGTTGTATCTATTTATGCCTATACTTGGTCAATGGTTATCCCATACCAATCAAAGGTAACTATATTTTTGACATAAATTAGAAATTACTTGTCAATGGTTATCCCATCCCATACCAATTTTAGTAATATAACATTTTAATTATCAAATTGAGTCTTATTAAATCACATTACAATAAGACATAAAATTCTCACTCACAAAGAAAACTTGTTTAATTTAAGGATTTAATTAATCTGTATCGATATACAATTAATTAATTTACAATTTAGGGAATGGTTCTATAGGTGTGACCTTAAGGGATCAACTGATCACCATCGTCAAACGACAGTAACGTCAAACTCTAGCAAGCCAATCGTTACCGATTAATGTTGACCAATTGACTATTATTCCCTCCGTCCCGGTCATTTGTTTACCATTTCCATTTTAGGGTGTCTCATTCATTTGTTTACCTTTCTAAATTAGGGAGGTAATTTATGAGTAATTTGATCACCCATTGAGATTATTGTCCACATGTCATCCACCAAGTACCACCACAAATGGTCCCCTAACATTTCCTTAATTATTGTGTCAAAAGTAAAGGTAAACAAATGACCGGAACGGAGGGAGTATATTTTATCATCCCTTTGTGTTCTTATTATTGAGATTTAATTAAGGGGAAATATAGCAAATCATCTCCATAAGTTTGATTTTATGTGCAATTAAGCCCCTTAACTTATAAATGTAGCAAATCAACCCCATAAGTTTCTCTCAATGTGTAATAAACCTCATTTTTATTTTTAAGGATGAAATTTATTAAATTAAATATATTACTACTATTAAAAATCAATATTATTGATTAAATATAAATCTTAAAATTTCTATTTATTAGAAAGTATGTTCAAATGTGTTTTACAATAATTTATACTAATTTTGGTGAAAAATATTCACAATACTAGTACGTTTAGTAAGATTACAATGACAAATTACATGACTAAATTTTTGATTAAATTAAATTTGTTTCACATTTTTTTTTGTTGAATATATAGAAATATATTGTATTTAATTTTCAATTGATTTATTTAAAATGTTTTTATAATAGAAAATAAGAAATTTTAGTTAAAAAAAGGTAGAAATTTTGATTTGTGCATAATTGCACTTTGTTGGAAACTTATAGGGCTAATTTGTTACAAGTTAAACTTAAGAGGTTGATTTACACATAGTGCATCAGTTATGGGGCTAATTTGTGACAACCCTCGCGAATGCGGAAATAAAACATACAAGCATGTGAATTAATTAGCGGAAATACGGTATTTTAAAAACCTTTATACATGCAAGATAGAAAATACGAGGTATGTCAAATATTACAAACCAAAGTACGAATATACTACAACAAGAGACGTAGTCTCTCCAAATGTTATCAAAGTAAATGTGATTAGCAAACAAGCTAAATAACGTCTAGAGGTGTTTCAATCCAGGGACAACGCCCGCTAGCTCACACCCGAAACCAAAATATCAAGCAAAAAGCCATCCAATCAAGCAACCTGTTCATCCATGAAAAACATGAACGCCACAGTCAGTGGGGAGTAACTCCGGGTTCTCCCAGCCATATCACATTAAACGTACATAGAAGGAAATACAAAAGTAGAAGCATGCATATATAGATATACATGTGAGACACGATAAGAATAGATAGGCAATTCCATATATAATGATAAGAGCATAAGAGTTACAAGTCCGAATCCATCATGTTATACAAAGACTCGGGGAAGACACTCTTAGGCAACCGAATACGCTCACTAGGGCTTGCATATCACCGTTAGCGGTATAAGTTTGATAAGATTGAGACTCGACAAACAAACCATGCCAAGTCATGGTATGATCATGAATAATCAATCATGTAATCACCCATCCAAACATAACGACACAAAGACGACATCTCTCACGGTAAATGAAACGCACTAGCACCGTGTACATGGCAAGTATGATTAACAGGCATCCACGAGATAAACATTTCCCTGAACGCATACACGATCACATTTCGTAAATGTAGACTAATTTCCTCCG
>JAIUZE010018830.1:0-18277 GCA_022085475.1 Heliosperma pusillum
TCATGTTTGTATGAGTCTATGAATCTGAGAAGGTGAGATGCAAGCCGGCTAAGGTTGATAGAGTTTGGATTACCGATTGTTAACTGATTCACATGATATTATGTTTGATTAGGGTTTGAGTGGATCATGGCCATGTTAACGGTAACCTCTGAGCTAGCATACCAGCTTCCCTACCTCGTGTTATAGTTTATTATCGGATTCACATGATAGCTTTAATATGCTAGGTTATATGTTAGTTAATTGTTTCATAACATGAAAAGCATATCATATATGTTAAGGTTTTGTATTTTCCATATACATTGCTTTTATGTTATTCATGTTTAATTAAACTCGACATTTCGTGGCTGGGAGAACTCGGAGTTACTCCCCAATGACTGTGGCTTCCGTGTTTATATTTAATGCGGTTGGCAGGTTTGTGATGCATAAATTGGGTACATTGACGAGCTAGCGAGCGAAGTATTTACCTTGGACCTATATTCGGTTCTTAGATTGTATATTATTATACACTCTTTTATTTCCGTATTTATACGGGAGATATGTCTCCCGTCTTGTATATTTCTTTTGTATAATATTATTTCCGTTTTGTAATGAACCTTTTTATTTATGACACCTTCGTTATGTATTCTCATCTTTTATTTAGTTAAATTATTTTTTTTCTTTCCGCAAATTTGAGGGTGTCACAAAATGAGTCATTTTGCTGAACCTGTCTACCACAACAATTACAGAGTCCTTTCCTCTTTGTGTTCTTGGCAATGCTACAATTAAATCTATACTCACATCCTCCCAAGCCATGCGAGGGACTAGTAGGGGTGTATAGGGGTCTGCCTGGAAGGAACTCTTAGCCTGCTGGCACACTCCACATCTTCGAAGCACAATCTGCACTTCCCCTATCATTTTAGGCCAATAGAATTGGTCCTGCAGGATATCTAGTGTCTTTTGGACACCAAAGTGACCTCCCAAGCCACTAGCATGTACTTCTTTGATCATGAAATTTCTGTAAGAGCCCTTTGGAACACATAACTTATTCCCTTTGAATAAGAACCCTCTCGACATAATGTAAGGTGAATCTTGTACCCGTGTTCGTCCACTCTGAGCTAACCATTCTTCATAGAAGTCGGGGTCATTTTTGTATAGGTCCTTCATGAACTCAAACCCTAGGACTTTCTGTTCCATGGTTGACAGCAATGTATACCTTCTAGGCAAAGCATCTGCAACAATCTTCTGCTTGCCTTCCTTGTACTTGCTTGAAAATGTAAAGGATTGAAGAAATTCAACCCACTTGGCATGTCTATGATTCAGTTTGTGCTGGCCACTTATATACTTCAAGGCCTCATGTTGTGAATGAAATACAAAGGGCTTGGGCTTCAAATAATGGCTCAAATGCACAAGAGCTCTAACAAGGGCATATAATCCCTTATCATTGGTTGAATAGCTTTGCTTTGCCCCACTTAACTTAACACTGAATTAGGCTACTGGCTTCCTCTCCTGAATTAGGACAACTCCAATTCGTACCCCACTTGCATCACACTCTACTTCAAATAGGCAAATGAAATCAGGCAGCCTGAGGACAAGCGCATCACACAATAGCTTCTTGATGTGTCTCAAGGCTTGCAGAGCACTCGAGAGCACTCTCAGTCCATCTAAACTCCCCCTTCTTCATGCATTAACTGATGGGAGCAGCAATAGCACTGAAATTCTTGATGAATGATCTATAAAATGAAGCTAGGCCATGAAAAACCCTTACTTTTGTGATGTTCTTAGGGATTGGCAAAGACTTAACATCAGCAACGTTGTCTTGCTCTAAAGAGATCCCCCTTCCTGATACCACATACCCCAAGAATCTAACCTCTTTTGTCATGAATGCACATTCTCCAGCTTCCCAAACAGCATGCATTCTCTCAGAATCGCAAAGACTGATTCTAGGTGCCTCAAGTGATCTTCCTGATTTTTGCTGTAAATGAGTATGTCATCAAAATAAACAACCACAAACTTGCCTAAACATGGTCTTAGTACTTCTGTCATTAGTCTTATAAAAGTACTAGGTGCATTTGATAGTCCAAAAGGCATAACAAGCCATTCATAGAGCCCATGCTTTGTTTTGAAGGCAGACTTCCATTCAATACCATCCCTGTTTCTCACCTATTGATAGCCTTGCCTGAGGTCTATCTTTGAGAAACCTCTGGACCCACTCAATCCATCTAACATATAATCCAGTCTAGGTATGGCAAACCTGTATTTGACTGTGATATTGTTGATAGCTCTGCTGTCTTTGCACATTCTCCAAGTGCCATATTTCTTGGGCACTAGTAGAGCTGATACTGCACATGGGCTCAAATATTCTCTTACAAACCATTTGCTCATCAAATCATCAATTTCACTCTGCAGCTCTTGAGTTGCCTTAGGGTCACACCTATATGCAGGCCTGTTAGAGAGTAAAGATCCTGGCACGAGATTAATCTGATGCTCAATCCCTCTCAAGGGAGGCAGACCACTAGGCAGCTCTTCGGGGAACACACCCTTGAACTAGCTTACCAATAGTTCAACTTTTGCAGGAACTTTAGTTTGCTTACCCTCATGAATCTCCCTTGACAGCAAGACTAGCACAGGTTGTTCCTCCTTGAACTCCTTAACCATAGCTACCTCAGACAGAAACAAGACCCCACTAATATCCTCAGTCATGTTAGGACTCCGATAGTTCTTTTGGTTTGGTGGTAGAATAGTTAGGGTGATCTTCTTGCTTCCCTGCTTGAACGTATAGGTATTACTCTAACCTTGATGCACTGAGCTTTTATCAAACTCTCATGTTATGCCTAAGAATATATGGCATGCATCCATTTGCACTACATCACAGAGAGCCTCATCGGGTGTATACCTTCCCAATTGAAAAAGACACCAAACATTGCTTATCTACCTTGGCTTCATCTCCCTTGTTTAACCATCTCAGCTTGTAGGGTTGTGGATGGGGTTAAGTGCTTAAGTTGAGCTTTCTTACCATAGTAACAGATGCTACATTGGTGCAGCTCCCTCCATCAATAATAAAGTTACACACCCTCCCTTGGATGGTACGTCTGATTCTGAAGATGAGTGACCTCTGGTCCGCTTCTTGGGGTGTCTCTTGGGAGTGCATAACCCTCCACAACATTAAAGTATGACCTATGTCAGGGTGTGCTAGGACCATGGCTTGGTCTGACACTTCCTCGGGGGGCTCCTCTTCCTCTAGGACCTCTTCCTCTTCATACTTCATTAACCCTTCCTTCTCCCATGTTTCTACTTCCATAATAGTCAGTATTTTTCTTGAGGGACAATCTTTTCTAAAATGGCCATAGCCTTGGCATTGGAAACACTTGACCTTATTCTCAATCATGGTGATTTTGGGCTTCTACCCCATGATGCCCTTCCTTTTATCCAAGGTGGGTGGGGGTGCTATTTTGGGTGTTTCAGTGACCCTAATACCACTATAAGCTCTGTTCTGAAATGGTTTGACAGGTTTGGATGTAGCAGGTTTAACCTTTCCATTTTTTCTCAATTCTTAGAGACAGGTTAACAACATCATCATAAGACCAGAGGGGTTGCATTTTAACCTTACCAGCAATGTTTTTGTCTAGTCCCTCTAGGAACCTAGCAATTCTCTGTTATGGTTTTTTATTTACCTCACACTGCAGTGTTAGCTGCTCAAAGTCTCTCAGGTAGGCCTCAACAAGTTTCTCTTCTTGCTTAACTTTAGACAGTTTAATAAACAAGTCTTATGTATAGTCCTTAGTGACAAACTTACTCAACATTTTCTTCTTAAGTGTGGACCAAGATCTAAGGAGTTCTTTTTCTTCTCTAAGTCTTCGATGTTTCGAGTTATCAAACCACAAAGAAGCATAGCCTTTTAACTTTAAAACAACAACCTTAAATGACTTAAAAATATTATAGCCTTTATACTAAAAGATCTTCTCAATGTCCCTAATCCATTCTAGTAAATCCTCAGGGTTTAAACTACCAGTGAACTCAGGGATGTCAACCTTTAGGTGCTTGTCTGTGTGTCTTTGGATGGAAGCCCTGCTCCTGGTGGAATCATCTGAGTCAAGATGCTCTTCTTCATCTGGTTGTCTCCCTCTGCCTACTGGTGGTGACATGCCTCTTCCACGACCTCTTCTTCTACCTCCAACAGCAAACAAGAGGTGGTTTCCTATAACTTCATCCAGGCTCCTAGTTAGAGTAGTAACAACTCTAGCTAGCTCATCCATCCTTTCTTCCATTCCATCAAGTCTCTCTTCACTCATTGGGTTCTTTTTGTGTTTTTAAAGTAGTTAGGAAAAAATGAACTCAGATTTTTTTTTTCTCAACCAAAGCTCTGATAACCAATTTGCAGCGTAATGATGGGGGTCTCTTATGTTTTGAGGGATTCAAACTTGAAACAAACAACCTATGGGGCTGTTTAGAATCAGAGTAGCAATACTTCAAACAATGAATGATTTTGAACAAACAATGTAACCTGAGGCTGTTTTTTTGTGATGATTTTATTTGGTTTTTGACAAGATGCAAACAGGTGAGATAAAAGCATATGAACTTTGGTCTAAATTACACAGCTTAACACATGAATTTTAACTAAAGAACTAAAGGTGAATCTGAAAGACAGCTACCACAGCCAAGCACAGGTAATTCCTTAAACAATTCGAACAACAAGAATCATTCAACCACCGCCTAGCACATGAAGAATAATACTTGGAAACAGATGACTAATCAAAACTCACAGCCAAGAACATAGATGTTATTAGGCCCGACTTAAATCACTACAGCAATGCACAAGTTATTAAGATTTAAATTTGATAGAAATCTCATCTTTTTTCATTCAACATAATCTTCTTGATACAATACTCAAATGGCCTGTTATAAAGGCATTACAAAAGCTTGCTGACCCTAGGATGTAAATCTCATCTAAGGGCTGCAAAGGACTCTCAGCTAACCTCTTGAAATCTATTGAAAGTCTTCTAATGAGGACGAGTCGACAGCTAAATAGTACAGACAATAAAATAAAGAAACTGACATGACTGTAAAGCATAAAGTAGTTATGTTGTTTTCCGGAAATGGCAAAGCTTCAATTTGTCTTCGGCTTAGGTTGTCTGGCTGCTTTCCTTGGCATTCGGGCTCATCAAGGCTTTACTTGTGATTATATGGACCTTATTATTCATGCTGCTACCTGACCTAACGCAAAAGGGAGCCTCAACTAGATTGATTTGTGAAAAATACTCTGTTAGACTCTTTTCTGGATGTGAACCTTGTAGGCTGTTTTTCTTGGACATAGACTAAACCTTTGGAAACGTTTTCCTGGACATTTTTGTTGACCTTCATGTGAACTTGGCAGAGGGCCAAAGTGGGGGCTTCTTGAATAACCTGGTGAACATGTTAGGTGGCTGGAAGTTGGCTGGTGCAGGCTGGTTGGGATGCTTCTGCAGGAGTGTTGTCTGTGTGGTGTTGCTTGTGCTGGCTTGGCTCATGCCTTGGCCTATGTCTCGAGCTGTGTCTTGTCTTGTCTTGGCGATGGTCTGCTCAAGGTGGCCCCTTCGGTTAGCTCCAACTGCAGCGGTTGACGTCAACAATATCACGGTACATACTAATGTTAGTATCAAGATCTTTCACTACTCGAGGAAATGGAGGATGAACCAACCTTAGTCATGTTTGGCGCGGACCTCTCCACAGACCCTGGGTTTGATTGCTTTGTATGGCAACCCACCTTTTTAGCCAAAACCATTTTAAATGCACTCATTATACAATTATAATGCATGTATAAAAGTGTATAATAGTGTATAACCCATACGTGATCACCATTTTTTAAATAAAACCATGACAAACTTTTTATAGCAAAATCTTTTTCAAAACGGTAAAACATTTTCAAAGGTGGCCTGCAATAGCGCAAAATGAGTCAAAACTATGCCCAAATATTCAGTCAAAATCACTTCAAGTAATAACTCCTACAACCACACTACGGTTGCTTAGGACAAACATTTCATATCTGTCATTTTCAAAACTCACTTACCACAGTGGCAACACCCACTTCACAAGTCGAGTCATTCACCACTTCGAGTCATCACTCCTACAACCACACTAAGGTTGTCTAGGATGAACATCTCAAAACTAGTCATTTTTAAAACTCACTTAAACACAGTGGCACACACCAACTTTACAAGTCGAGTCATTCTCCAATTCGAGTAATCACTCCTAGAATCACACAAAGGTTGTCTAGGACAAACATTTAAAAACTAATCATTTTAAAAATTCACTTAAACACAGTGGCACACACCCACTTCACAAGTCGAGTCATTCTCTTATTCGAGTCATCACTCCTACAACCAAACTGATATTCCATAGACCCTTATTAGACTCTTCTAATTAGTGACAAAATTACAAGTTAATTTAGTGTTTAAAGATTTATGTAACATGCATGCAAATATAAAGGCATAATAAAGAGAAGTAGAAATTTTCTCACATTGAAATGGAAATAAAATGGGCACAATAAGAACACCTTCTTATTGTTCTTGAGTTAATATAGGAAATGATCCTCCAGCAATCTTCAAATAAGAAGACCTCCTTCTAGTTGCACCTAAGATGTACCCAAATAATCACTAGTATTATTAACTAGATAATAATAGTGATATATCTTAATATTATCAATATTACTACCTTAGTAATATATATAGTATAATATTAATGTTAGAGAGTTTTAGTGAGAGGTTTGAAGTTTAAAGAGAGGTAGAATAATCACAAAAATCAAGTGACAAAATAAGAACAATAATTTTTCTATTTAAAGGCATCATGGTCGGCCATCATGCTCCATATGAGCAAATATTTTGGTTATTTTATTCTCATGCAATGTGGTAGAGTGTAGTACTATTTGTAATGATTTTGGTATGCATGATATATCACATTCAACATAGTAGATTGTGTGCATAAAATAGAACAACCATAATCACTTCTCCACTACATAAAAATCGGTCCACATGGTAAAGTATGGTCCATTTTGATTTTTTATATTTCTCCCACAAATACTTATTAATCATATGCTTTAATATCATATATAATTAAGTGTTAATTTGATCATATAAAAATTATATGATACAAATTAATAAACAATATGCACTTAACGTTTAAGTGATATTTTACCATTATATCAATATATAATGGATCCCACAATGCTTAGTTAATTTATTTTATAAGTTCTTGTAAATATAATTAACTAATTACCTTTACCTCAAAATATATATAAAACCTTAACTAACTGAGTAAATAAACGATTAATTACTAAACTAGATATTATTTAATCATATTAAAATAAGATATAAATTTCTTAGTCAATTATCGCATAATTGAATAATAGACTTAATCGAATTTGAGTTTCAAACTCAATTTTTAACAATTAACTCTCGTACGTATCAAATATATGTAACTGACTAATCAACAATATCATATACAAATAATTAGTTCCTAGTTGGGTTTCATCCTTTAGGTTTGACCGAAAGGGATCAGTTGATCAACAGTGTCTTCTAACACCATTAGCACCTTCCACTTCATTCCATTCTTTCACTCTTGTTTAGCATCTAATAATTCGATGGATGTACACTAAGCTTATACAGTCACAATAGTATTTTGTTTCTATAGTTTTAGTTTTGCGTAATTCGCCGAGCTTGTTACTGTAAAGAGGGCAAAACTCATTCAAATTCTCAAGCAAAAGAAAAAACGCGCCTCGCGTAACCCACGTGCCATGGCCAAATATTTAATGTTGCCATGCTCTTTCATTTTGACATTTGGATATCCCCATGTCATCAAATAAACTAAATTCTAAGTTCATTACAAGCTCTTGCTTCGAACGATTGTTCTTTTACATTTTCTCGAACTTCGCACAGGGTTTGATTTCATTTCTTTAATGAATACGTAGACAATCCTTCACGGGATTCAACCCGTCATTATTTTAGATGTAAATAGAAGGACATCTGCGTTTGCATTTGAAATTCAATAAGAATAATAAAGGAAAATCTCATCAGTTTCTTAACTAACTTCATCTTGAATTTCCTAATCCTTGTTGGGTTCGCTTTTCAAGATGGAAGACGACATGACCGCCAAATGAGCACACTTATTCATTTCTCATTTTCTTAGGGGAATCACTTCACTCCTCTTTTTGTTTCATTCATTTCAAACACTTACACATGTCTGGTCATTTCAAACACTTACAAATGTCTGGTCATTTCAAACACTTACACATTTCATTTACAATTCTTTTTTAAGGGGGTAGCCCGTGTTTGCGTCAGTTGAGGCCACCAATATGCTACATGTACATTATGTGAGTTTTATGTGATTGTCGGCAGCATGACGGCAGAAATCGTCGTCTACCAAAGCTGTTTTCAGACTAACATGCAGGGACAAAAAATATCCAATAATAGAGGCATTCAAAAGAGGCATGTACATCAAACTGGCGGCTCTCTAAAAAAAATCCAAAAAACAAGTCAAAATATACAAGTCAACGGCAAAACACAATAATAAAGAAAGAGCAGCGATCTCAGGAACCCTGGCCTCCAACTTCCTCAACAGACGAGTTGTCTCCTCCCAAGATTCCGCTAGCTCTCGCTCCAAGTTTCTCTGGGAAGAAATGCCTTATTTCAGTCATTTCATTTCAAAAATACATGAAAATACAATAATAAGGAAAGAGAGGTTCATGCCTGTCGATCCTGACCACCTGAGTAGTGGTTCCACATGTCTATCAAAGACATCAAACCCAAGATGTTCTTAAGGATCTTTCCTTCATCTCTCGACACCATTCCTAAGTAATGGTTCTATTCTCTAGACCACAATAAAACTGCAACCGGAGATGATGCCGCAATCGAGTTCGCCAAGCAATACGCAGACAATACTGAGATTCAAGTCAATATGAGTACTCTAGAGGTTCTTACCCAAAATGAGAAAGAAGGTTTCACCGACTTCCTAAATAGGTAGAGGAAGACTAGCACAGAGCTTGTTGAACGTCCAGATGAAGCCACTTTTGTGGAAAGGTTCGTAGACAATTTGAGACCTGTTTATGCAAACCACTTGCGATACCAGAACATAAAGTCTTTCACAGACTTGACTGTGCTAGGAACAATAATTGAGGACGACATCTGAAAGGGGCTATTTGTCTACACTATATTAGCATTTGTAAATAAATAGGACCATCCTAGTCCTCTTTGAGTTGCCAAAAACAGAAAAGAAAAAAGAGCAGATGTACTTTTTATTAGTCACTTATTCTACTTTTTACCTTTAACTAGTAGAATAGACTCAAAATACTTTAGGTTGTATCTCTTTAGTGTAGATCACTCGACCTCTTAGAATAAGCCTTATAAATGGCATGCATTTACCACATTTTTCATATCTTGTGGTGTAAAAATTCCTTGATCACCGTGTCTCTAGGTGACCTTTAGGTTTGGAGACTTAATTTTTCTACCTAATTTGTCAATTCCTATATTTCATATGATTACCAGATAAAGACAAATACCCTTACCATGGATGCTAGAAACCTAGCTCACCCGAAGGTCAAATCAAATTTTTACAGTAATCGTGCCTAAAACTATCAAAAAAAGAGTCCGACGACTTCAAATCAAAAATGGTCCAACGACTTCAAACCAGAAACAGTCCAATAACTTCAAATCAAAATTCTCAAATATTTCCAAAAATTCACAAGACAAGACAAATCAAGTCAATCAATACAACTTCAAAGTGTCAAAAATAAATAATAAACCTCCAGTCAAAAGTTATAAACAAAACAAAATCCCTTAAGTAGTCACATTTCAGACAAATCAATTCGCAGTTACCATGTCTCCATGCCCTTTAAGACGATCCTTTCAATCATTTAGGTGAGTTAGAGATATACAAAGATCTCCTTTGTCTTCTAACACCATTACAACCTTCCACTCCATACCATTTTTTTCACCCTTGTTTAGCATCTAAGAATTCGATGGATGTACACGAAACTTAGACGGTCACAAAAGTATTTTATTTCTATAGTATTTGTTTTGCGTAATTCGCAAAGCTTGTTACCGTAAAGAGGGCAAAACTCATTCAAATTATCAGACAAAACTCTTTCAAATTCTCACGCAAAACTCATTCAAATTCTCATGCAAAACTCAATCAAATTCTCATACAACAAAATAAAACGCGCCTCGCGTAACCCACGTGCCGCTCGTGCGACACGTGCATTTTACATTTCACACGTTTCTCTACGCCCACCTAGCAGCCTATTCTCGACAAGACTCTTCAATATAGGCCAAGGCAGTCTGGGGAACGGTATCAATCTTTGATTTCCTGATCCTTGCCGGGTTCGTTTTTCCGGTCGTATTGTACATTTTGACGTTTGGATATCCTCATGTCGCCAAGTAAAACCACAAGCTAACTTTTTCCAAGTTCAATACAAGCTCTTGCTTCGAACGATTATTCTTTTACATTTTACGAACTACGCATAGGGTTTGATTTCATTTTTCAATGAATACGTAGGCAATCCTTCACATGATTCAACCCGTGATTATTTTAAATGTAAATAGGAGGACATTTGCATTTGCATTAGAAATTCGACAAGAATTATAAAAAAAAATCTCATCAGTTTCTTAACTAAACTAAAATCTTTATTTATTACTTCATAATTAATAATAATACGCCACATATATAAAATGCTGAAATAAAAGCTAGGTTAGGATTCTTAATACCCCGCCATTTATTACTACTTAAATAAAACTAAATAATATATTATGACTAAGGCTATTATTCCATCTTCCCCTTGCCTTTGTCACCTTTGTCATTCCTTTTTTCACGACCACGAGTCGGGCGCTCTTGCGCTATCTCGGACCTAATAACCAATGGTCTTTCTCGCGGTCTAACATTACCCTTTATATCCATCACCATCCTCGCGGCAGGAGTAGTCTTTGGTTTCTTCGCTTGATGAAAAACTAGGAATCAGACTTCTTCTTCCCCTTCCGTCATATACTTTCTTTCTCTTTAGCCGCCTCGCAGATTTTCTAATCCACATGCTCATGTTTTCTAAGTTTCTCACGTTCCTGAGGAGTACTATCCTTTCTCCATTTCAAATATGAGTGAGATACCCATTAAAAGCCGACTGGAACGGGTATGTACCACATGTTCCTCTGAATCCACCTAGTGGCCCATTCCTGACAAGACTCTGCAGTATGAGCGAAGACAGTCTGGGACCAGCTTCAAGCCTCAGAATGTTCCGGTTAAGGCCCACTTGCTTCAACAACCTCTCCGGAAATATACATACCATAAATTCCAAGCCAGTAAGGCGAACTGACCGAGTAGGATCCAGAGATGATACCCCAGTGATTGACCTGAGATACCACCATGGCACGATCCATCGAACTAAGGGACCACCTTCACTCTTCAGTTTATTTTCCCAATAATTACATATCTGGGTAAAGTCCACCATATAAAGCCTGGTTCTCATAGTAATTGATCAAGCACGATATCCTGGCACATTAACTAGGGGCTCGATCAACCGCAGCCGTTCCATCAGCCATATCTGCAGCAAAAAAAAGAGAACACGTCAAGAAAAGAAAAAAAAAAACAAAAAAAAAGGCAACGAAAAAGAAAAAAAAAAAAAAAAAAGAGACGAAAAAAGAAAAAAAAAAGAAAGAAAGAAAGAGAAAAGAAAAGGTTGTCACACGCAAGATGATGAGACTGCTCAGATATGAAAATTCTCGATTTACCTTTCCATTATCCAGTCCAAGAATGACCTCTCTTAGACAAAAACATGTTGTGCTCTTGCGGAGCTCTATTTGTTCCACCAAGTTCAACAAAAGAGGATCCCCTCTCATCTCCTAATCAACGTGGCCTTGCAAGATATAACAATGCAGAGGGCAAAATACAAAGGCTCTACGACTCGTAACATATGACATAGAAGGGTCCTCCCTATTTATGAATCGATCAACAAAATCGTGCATACGGACGCTTTTTGAGGGCACATAACGATCCACCTCAACCTTGGTCAATCCAAGAGGGTCCCTTAATTTATTCTTATACCCTTGGGGGCTAAGAGGTATAGCTAGTGCATCTTCAGGGTCCCACCCTCCAATAGCAGCTATTTTTTCGGGAAAAGGGAGAAATATCGCCCAAGATAGGCAAAAACATTCAAATTCGGGTCCGAATTCAAGACAAGCATCCAAGAAAGGCCTCACAACCTTGACTAATTTTAGGCACACGATCGATCCTAGATTGAAAGAACTTATATCATGTCTCTCTACATTTGTGAACACATGAGTAAACTCTTTAAGACGGTTTTCAAAAGCATCCATGATTGTGAAAGTGTTTGTGATTAGAGAGATTTTATGTGATAGACGTATGATAGACGGAAGAATTGTATGAATAATAGCTTCCCCGACACATCTATTTATACTACTCGCTCTTTCCCAATTTCACTGAAGGACGAACTCACCCAGGAACTGACGCAGCATCAGCTATGACTTTTCCACGAGTCGCAGCTCTTGGTGCGCCTCTTCCCCAGGTTCATTGTCCTAATTTCCAACGTTGGATCTTTCCTACGTTACGTCCGAATATAATTTCCTATTCCTATAGGATATGGATGTGAAAAATACGCCGCATTGCCTTGATATTTGATTTCCTAATCCTTATCGGGTTCGCTTTTTGAGGCGGATATTGACATTGCCGTCAAAAGAGCACATTTATTCATTTTCTTTCATTTTATTTTTGTAAAAACTTATTTCCGGACATTTTCTACACTTTCTTTATATACTTACATTTCTTTTAAAAGATTTTTTAGGGGGTAGCCCTCCCTACCATCCGGTCATTTTTGTGCCATTTTTACACATTACATTTTTGTTTTGCGCCTGTTTAGGTCACCAATATGTTACTTGTAAATTATGTGATCTCTATTATGTGAGTTCTATGTGATTTTCGGCAGTATGATGGCTGAAACAGTCGTCTGCCAAACCTGTTTTTAGACTAACCTGCAGGACCAAAAGTACCCAACAACAGAAGAACTCGAAAGAGACATGTACATCAAAATGGGGCCTCTTGCCCAAAACAAAATCCAAATATCCAAAGCTCGGAGCTTTCACCCGAGATAAAGTCAACATATACAAAAACAAGTCAAAATGTACAAGTCAACGACAAGACAAAAGACGACTAATCCTCATCGCCACCAAACATGTCTACAGTCACCTCGAGAGCGGCGATCTCAGCATCCCTAGCCTCCCTTAATAGACGAGCTGTCTACTCCCGAGACTCCATCAGCTCCCGCTCCAAGTCTCTCTGCGAAGAAATGCCTCATTTCTATCACTTCATTTCAAAATTCATGAAGATACAATAAAGAGGAAACAGAGGTTCATTCATGTCGATCCCAACCACCTGAGAGCGCATCAATGGCCGTCGCCCGCAGCCGGTTGGCCACCCTCGACAACGCTACATTCTGAGACGGTGCCACCAACATTCAAATGGAAATAAAGGTCAGATCAAAAGCATTCCTATGTACGTAAAATAAAAGGAAGATAGCCAAAGCTTAGCCTCCTCACTAGCTGATGCCACTTCTCTAAACCAGCGCCGGTCACTTCCTCGCTAAAATTACGTAGCTCCGAGATCGTCGTGAAACCAGCCGCATCAGTGTACTCCAGCACCTCGGGGTAAGCTGAGGGATCGACACCTGCCACCTCAATCTCCTGCAACGGTCGAATGGCTCTTTAATTGACAATCGTTCGTCATTTTCTCAAGACAATCCAAAGAAAAAAAGAAACATGCAATGGTTACCACTATCGGCCAGTACGCCAGTCTCTGATGAACGAACCCGGTATAATCCTCCCTAGGAAGCCCCACTCGTATCGGCCAAGTCAGCCCTCTCAACGCCAGAAGGCTCCCTAAATATCGACCCCGGAGGATCGATGGGGACCGTGAAGGCGTCACGAGAGCACTGTTGAGTCAAACGCTCACCGAGGTACCACACGGGTCCTATGGTCGTCCTCAGCAACAACTGACTCGAGATCCTAGGACGCAAGACCTCGGCTACGAAAGCTGGAGCATCCTGGTAGTCCCCCAAAGTTCTGGGAACCCACTAAAATGAAGAAACAAGGAGCGCATTCCTATGATCAGTTCTAGGAGGCGAAAGGGTCATTCTTATGATCATTTTTAAATAGAAGACAGAAAAGAAGAAATCAAAGGTACTTACGTGCTCCAACTGCAGGGCATTCACGCCTCTCCAACAGATATTGTAAGAAGAACGCTGGCTCTTCCTACGACACATCACCCAGTCCCTCACAACTGGGTACGCCCTGTTGGAGTAGGTGTCCTCTACAATAGTATGCCACATAATAAATCTCATTAAGGAATATAATTGAGTTATTTATTGACTATATATTTATGATTAGTCAGTTGATTAACGTAAATCAATAACGGTTGGCTGACTAGAGTTTGAGGTTATTGTCTTATGACGGCGGTGATCAACTGATCCCTTTCGGTCACACCTATAGGATAAGACCCAAATAGTAACTAATTATTTGTATATCATACAGTTGATTAGTCCATTACATATATTTGATATGTACGAGAGTTAATTATTAGAAAATGATTTAAGAACACAAATTGAATTAAGTTTATTTTTCAATTATGTAATAATTGAATAATAAATTTATATCTTATTTTAATATGATTAAATAATATCTAACTTAGTAATTAATCGTTAAATTACTAATTTAGTTAAGGTTTTGAGATATAGGTAATTAGTTAATTATATTTACAAGGAGTTGTAAAATAAATTAACTAAGCATTGTGGGAGCCATTATATATTGATATAATAGTAAAATAAATGTTAAGTACATATTGTTTATTAATTTATGTCAAATAATTGTTATATGATCAAATTAACACTTAATTATACAAGATAATTAAACATATGATTAATAAGTATTTGTGGGACAAATATCAAAAATCAAAATGGACCATAATGAGCCACATGTGGCCGGTTAGAGTAGTAGTGGAAGCATGATGATTGTTGCTCTATTTTATGCTCAAATAATACAAATTGAAGTGACACTACATCATGCTTATAATTCCTTACACACTACCAATTTGCATGTGAATTAAAATAAGAAAAACATGAGCCTTGTGAGGCCTACATGGACCTGCCATAGTGCTTATAAAAGAGCACTATGGTTGTTCATTTTGTAGTGTTTATTCTTGCTTGTTTTTACTCATCTCACTAAAATCCTCTAATCTCTCTAAAACTCTCATATAATAATATTCACTAAGTATTACTAAGGTAGTAATATATTCTAATATTAGTATACCTTTTCTTATTATCTAGTTAGTAAAAAGTTAAGTTTATTTGGGTTAATAATCTTGGGTACAATTTAAATGAATTCTTCTAGTTTGAAGATTCTTGGAGGATCATCTGTATCATAGCTCAAGAACAATAAGGAGTTCTTATTGTGCCCATATTATTTCCATATCAATGTGAGGAAATTTCTACTTGTCTTTATAATGTCTTTATATTTACATGCATTTTACATAGATCATTAAACACTAAATTAACAAGTTAATTAGTAACTAATTAGAGAAGTCTAATTAGGGTCTATGGACTTTCATAGCTTGTAGCATGCATGTTCATTTTGGACATTTTTATTAAAGTTATAAGATAACTAATAATTCAAAAATTGAGTTAAAATATGATTTGGAAGAAAAATTTTGGTGCATGTATACTGACTTCAAAGTGTTTGTGGTCAAATTTCGTGATTTTAGGGATAAATATGCTATTTATGTTGATTTTCTGCTTTTAAACCAAGTTAATTTGCCATGACATTTTGATATGATCTCACATGCATGTTTTACATACTGCATGTAAAATTTCGTGACTTTTAATTAAGTATTGTATGTTTATTGATTTTTTTAAGATGAAAGTCGATAATATGAGATTATAATGTTCATAAAACTGAAACGTCCTTTTCTTGTCATAAAATTTTTTGGTACATTTTACATTCTGATGTTTATCATCGTGGTGAAATTTCGTAATTTGTTTCACTGTGTTACTATATTTAATGGTTTTTATTTGATAAAACCGTTGAATACTAAGCTATTTGTTCATAAAATTAATTTAAATTTTTGAGCAAATGTTTTCTATTTTTGGAGTTTCTGGAAATGTTCCAGAATGTACAAAGTTTGTTTCAAATTTTTATGATGTTTATATTTTGGGTTTATTTCATAAACGTTATGATTAAACCGTTATGATTAGCAAATAAAATCAAATCGAAATAATTAATGACCAACAAAATTTGTATGGACTAATTTTGAGTTCTAAAACTGTTTAGATAATTAGTTTGAATTTAAATGAGATTTAAATGTTGATTATTGTTTTTAATGATTAAAAATCAATAAATCCCGTAAAATCGAGCTACAATGAGCATGAAGTTGTTTTGGGCGATTTTGGCATGAATTTTGCAGCAATTTATTTATATTTTGGTTGAATGAATGAATGTCATTTATTTAATAATTTATGCAGTTTTTGTACCTAATATGGCCTAGTTATTTTTTAATCGTTATTACCCGTAATGTAAGGGAATAATGGTTTGGTTGTAATTTTTATTGCGATCTCGTATCGCCGGTTTGTAATAATTAATAAATTCATTTTATAGAACAAATTTATAATAGAAGTTTGTATATTTGTATATTTGTTGTGACAACCCTCGCGAATTCAACTAGTCTCATCCAAAGTTTCACGACAAGGGAAAATCCACAATCCATTATTGGTTATAATAATTCTTTAATACGCCATAACATCATTAATTTGATCATTACTACGCTCGAAGCCTCACATATAAGTAGTCACATTAGAAAACTATGATGGTTACTAATCCTCAAGATAAATGGGTTCACCATTCTAACTCTATAATCCATAACAACTGCGCATTCATTATCCAAAGCTTGCAACGAACATTTCTCAATCTCGAACTATGATTCCTAAAGAATAAAAGAGAGTTACTAATTCCAAACCACAAATGACCACCTACTTGGCAATTTAGACAACCATTCAAATCATCTAATTCATCTAAAACTCAAAATGAATCGATTTTCATTTATGACAAAACTCCTCAAACTTTGGGTACCGGCTCAATTTCCCTAAAGCAAAGTCTCTTTTAGAATCCACCAATTAGAGACATCTAACTCCCAAATGACATACCAAGCAACCGCTATAATACCCAACAACAACGAACTATTATCATGATCGACTCAATTCTCAAAATAGCACTACAATACCAAGCTCCAAATCTAAAACCACTAAGAGAGGATACATTATCACTATTAGGATTCATCCTAGAGCTTAAGTCCTATTTTCCATGATCAAAGACAACCTGAAATTTGCTCAATCCAAAGACACATATTCTAGCTAAAGAATCCCAAAATACATTACACTTATTCTCTGAGCCTTACAAACGGAATATCCAATCCACTAGAGAAAAGATGAAGGAGTAACGAGATAGAAAACGATAAAGAATCTCAAGGAGAACACGAGAATAAATAAGGCACGAGATTACAAGAGAGGAGCGCTGAAAATAACGAGGTCATAATCAAGAGACAAAGCAGATAGCAGAGTTATGAAGATATCTGAGTAAGAAAGAAGATACGAGTTTGCGATTTCTTAAAGATCAATCTTGACAAAAACATTCAAGAATGGAAATGATAAGGAATGATGGCACGAGTAAAGGTTTAAGGTTTAATTCCACAAAATTTCTCCTTTCAGGCTTAGGGTGATAGCAAAACAAATCATCTCAATAACAAAGATCTCTTACAAGGGACCCTCGTACCACAAATCATCGGAGTAAGGTACACCTAGATTTAACAAATCGATTACAACCCAATTCATCCACCCTTTCATATAACACGGATTCCTAAATGCGGAATTGCAACTCAAGCATAATAACATTCTACCAACTCCATAATTTGACACATTCCCAAAGGTTTCAAAAACAGAAGAACCAATAAGGAATTCTCCATACTAATCTCTTTTCAACTCCTACGGCCACAAGGTAGAACACCGAACAAAACGTCATTAACAACCTCATATAGCCCACGAGTTCATTATTATCAAAGTACAACCTCAAGTCAAACATCATCATTAACGTCCCAAGGTATTTCCATCATAGCTCACCTCATAATCCTCAAATAATATGGTTCAACTTACAACGAAACCTTACTACTCCAAACGAGTCTCCGATACCATAAGATAAGATCAAATCTTTAAATCCAAGAACTATAGCCAAAT
>JAIUZE010018833.1:0-28280 GCA_022085475.1 Heliosperma pusillum
AAGACGACTCAAAAGTCAAGAAAAGTCAAAGACGACTCAAAAGTCACGAAAAGTCAATGACGACTCAAAAGTCAAGAAAAGTCAAAGACGACTCAAAAGTCACGAAAAGTCAAAGACGACTCAAAAGTCAAGAAAAGTCAAAGACGCCTTAAGACGGGATTCTCATGGAATCTCGCGGAAATTCCAAATACGAACTCGGAAATTCTAAATTCGACTCGGAACATAAAATTATAGATTAAAACTTAAATTTGCTGAAAAGATTTCGTAAAATATTTCTACTAGAAAAATAGGGTACATTTCCGGATGTTACAATAAGTCCATACAACATCTTGTAGTCGATTTATTAATATCGGTTTGACATCATTTATTATGACAATATCGAAAAATATATACGTCAACTATAAATATAGTATATTTATAATTTGCTAATTAAATATAACAGTTTATATTTAATTACGAATTAACATTTAATTCGTTTAAGCTTACATTATTTAATCGTATTAAATAATTACATTATATACATTAATTAGATATAACAGTTTATATTCAATTACGAATTAACATTTAATTCGTCTCAGCTAGTATTATTTAATCGTACTAAATAATCGTATCATCATTACATTGACTAACCTTTTAGTCATATACATCGCCTAACCTTTTAGTCATATAAGGCATCAATATGATAATATTTTTCATATAATCATATCTCTCAAACACATCCTTTAGGTGTGACTTTTAGGGACCAGTTGATCACCGCCATTAAAATGACCATAACGTCAAACTTCTAGCAAGCCAACCGTTATCGATAAACGTTAATCAACTGATAAGAATACTAAGTATACCCTGTTAACCTGTAAAAGATTTATACACGTTATCACACTAACTATGGAGGACACTAGATCCAACAATAATATGGATCACATAGTTGATGAGGCTGTGCAACAATCGGAGCCACTGTTGCACGATGGAGCTGGCCAAAATTCAGGGGAACTAATCTTCACTCATCTCAAAATGATGCTAGCTCATCTAAGGTGAATGAGGATGCAAATGAGCAGCCCACTCAAACAGAAAGTGATCCACATTTACCCTCACAAAATAACCCTGATGCAACAGTGACGCCCACTGTGACACCAGAACCAAACGAAGCCTCAAACACTCTTGTCCTAAAAAAAAAATGGAAACACCAAAATTCCTACCCTCTCTCAAATCTGACAAGTGATCTAAACTCTAGAATGAAAACTAGATCCTCACTACAAAACTTGTGTGCCTTAAATGCATTCCTCTGTCAAACTGAACCTCCCAATGTCATAGTAGCTCTCACTGATACATACTGGGTGACAACAATGCAAGAGGTATTAAACCAATTCGAAAGAAACAAGGTGTGGCATCTTGTCCCTAGGCCCTCTCATCATACTGTAATTGGTACGAGATGGGTCTTTCGCAATAAGCTTGATGATTCCGGAGAAATCGTAATGAATAAAGCTTGACTAGTGGTGCAAGGTTTTAACCAACAAGAAGGAATTGATTATGATGAAACCTATGCAGTGGTAGCTAGGCCTGAAGCCATACGAATGCTTATAGCTTTTGCATCTCATGTTGGCATAAAACATTTTCAAATGGATGTAAAAACCGCTTTCCTAAATTGTTATCTTGAGGAAGAAGTTTTTGTCGAACAACCACCGGGCTTTTTAGACAACGAATCTCCTAACCACGTTTTCAAACTTGACAAAGCACTTTATGGTTTAAAACAGGCTCCTAGAGCTTGGTATGATAGGCTTTCATAGTTTCTATTAGAAAATGGTTTTTTACGTGGTTCGGTTGATAAAATATTGTTTATTAAGTCACAATGTGATGAACTGTTGCTTGTTCAAGTATATGTCGATGACATTACTTTTGGTGCAACAAATGACGTTCTTTATAAATACTTTTCGGATCTAATGAAATCTGAGTTAGAAATGAGCATGATGGGAGAGCTTGGATTTTTCCTTGGTCTTCAAATCAAGCAAAGTGAAAAGGGAATAAGGGTCCATCAACAAAAGTATTTGAAAGAAATGCTAAATAAGTTTGGGTTGACTAATACTAAACCTTATGCTACACCTATGGTTTCTAACATCAAACTCGACAAAGACGAAAATGGTAAGAGTGTTAGTGAAACCGTGTATTGAGGTATGATTGGTTCATTACTTTATTTAACCGCTAGTCGACCCGAGATACAATTTAGTGTATGCTTATGTGCCTGCTTCCAATCAAGTCCTAAGGAATCACATTTCAAAGCCATTAAAAGGATTTTTAGGTACTTGGTTGAAACACAAAACCTATGTCTTTGGTATCCATCTTATTATGTGTAACACCCGCAAATGTACCCTATTTGTAATTTAAAAATAGTATACGGATACTTTTCAGCGAAATTTAGTTTTAGTTAAGAATTAAATTTCCCGTGTCGAATTTAGAATTTCCGAGTTCGTATTTGGATTTTACGCGAGATTTCAAGTGAATCACGTCTTAAGGCGTCTTTGACTTTTCTTGACTTTTTCCAGTCACTCTCTACTTATACTAACCCTAACCTAATTCTTCCTCACAACTCAACTCCTTCTTCCTCACTAAGAAAACCCCAAAAGGTTAGTTTCCATTTTGATCCGTCTTAGAATCGTCATAACTCTTTCATTTCTCGCTCAAATTCACGTAAGTTCGTCTTATTCTTCCCCTCTCATCTTCCTCTATCCGTATTGGTAATAAAATTACCGTCTTTCTCGCTTTTCAATTTATCCGTCTTTCTCAAAGGTGAATTATATTCATCTTTTGTCGTTCTTTGTTTAGGTGGAGACTTTCTAGACCCCGACAAAGATTACTATCTAGTGGAGGAAGGCTTAGAAATCGTTTAAAGACGCATAAAGGTAACGGTGAAGGGTTACTCGATATCATTAACGTGTTTTATGTGTTTTCTATGTTAGTAATTGTATTTAGAATAGGATTAGTAATCATAGGAATTGTGTTGTTGATGATGGTTGTTGTTAGTTGTTAATTGATATGAGAATTGATGGTTTGTGATAATTTGAGGATTTTTGTTGTTGATAACATGTTGGGATTTGTTTGTGCCTGAGTCCAGCGAAGGACGCTGGAAGCGTCGTCCGGCGCTGGCAGCGTTGTCTGGTGCTGGCAGCGCTACTCGCTGCCAGATTTCCCAAGTCGACTGTAGTTTTCCTACACTGACCCCTTTTCGTAAAATGATCATATCTCCTTTGTTACTTTCTTGTTTTGGGCTTGTGACATCCCGTTGGAACCGTAAGAGGATACGCTATCACCTCCCTTTAGAATTTCTGCATTTGGATGTCTAGAACTCTAGTTATGACCGTTTGAAGTGGACCCTTGTTTTAGTTGGTTTCCAAACAACGTTGTTTTGGAGAGGGGATCTATGTTTCCTATTTATTATGCTTCATAAACTTGTTCAAATGCTTATGTATCATTTATTGATTCATTTTTATCATAGTTAAATTTATATAACTCCCTATTCTCATGTTTGGTGACGGTTTTTGGTATGTCCCACTTTGAGTCGGTTTTTACACAAGTTACGGTTTGAGCACTAATTTCCTATGTGCTTTGTACTCTCATTCCCTTGGCTACCTCCACGTTCGTAAGGCTGGAATGTCGGAACGGGGATGTATCCTTCATGCTTAATTGCATGTGTTAGTGGGCATACGACGACGTTATTGGGAGGCGAAAGCTTTGCGTTGATCGACCCGGCCGTCAAATGTTGTGTACTTGCGAGGTGGTGTTATTTGCATGTAGCGTACCGCTTGTTATGTGGCTTGAGCTCTTTTCCGCTTCTTTCGTGAATTATATCGACCGAATTTGGGGTACTCGGCGTCAATGATTGACCGAGTCTTGGATGCAAAATGTCATCGCATGTCGAACCGGAAAATGTGATTTCGGGAGTCTGGCCAAATTTAGACTAAGACCGTATTATTATCGTCGTTCTACCAGGAGGAAATTAGTCCACATATACGAAATGAATTGAATCGTGTATGCGTTCAGGGAATGTTTTTATCCTGTGGATGCCTTTTAATCATACTTGCCATGTACACGGTGCTAGTGCGTTTCATTTACCGTGAGAGATGTCGTCAATGTATTGGTATGTTTGGATGAATGATTATATGATTGATCATTGGATGACTTGGCATGGTTTGTTTGTTGAGTCTCAATCTTATCAAACTTATACCGCTAACGGTGAGATGTAAGCCCGAGTGAGCGTATTCGGTTGCCTAAGAGTGTCTTCCCCGAGTCTTTGTATAACATGATGGATTCGGACTTGTACCCCTTATGCTTTTATCTTTATATATTGAATTGCCTATCTATCCTTATCGTATTTCACATGTATATCTATATATGCATGCTTCTACTTTTGTATTTCCTTTGATGTACGTTTAATGTGATATGGCTGGAAGAACGCGGAGTTACTCCCCACTGACTGTGGCGTTCATGTTTTTCATGGACGAACAGGTTGCTTGATTTGGATGGCTTTTTGCTTATGATATTTTGGGTTCGGGTGTGAGCTAGCGGGCGTTGTCCCTGGAAGATTTATCTCTAGACGTTATTTTAGCTAGTTGCTAATCACTTTGACATTGTTAACCTTTTGAGAGACTACGTCTCTTGTTGTAGTATATTTCGTACTTTGGTTTGTAATGTTTGACATACCTCGTATTTTCTATCTTGCATGTATAAAGGTATTTAAAATACCGTATTTCCGCTAATTAAATCACATGCTTGTATGTTTTTATTTCCGCATTCGCGAGGGTTGTCACAGTTGGTATCAGAGCTTTAACGCTCCCGACGCACACACGTGAACCCTAAATTTAAATTACTTGACCTTGAAATAATCAATGAGAGATGGGTAGACTTAAGGACCTAAGGTGGTAGTCTTTGGTGTACTTGACGTTTGTTAGGTTCTAACTTGTTGTTACTTGACCTTGAAATAATCAATGAGAGATGTATAACATAATGTTATGTTTGTTTGTATCTACCGTCTTAAGATGGATCATGTGTTACCTAGAAGAAGTATCCTCTACCGAAGATTGAAGATTGACAAGCCTAATTGAAGTGTATTTCTTCCTCATCGATGTTTTCTCTCTCCTTAATGTATCATGCTATGTTCCTTCTATCTAAGTGCTTCTTCATCATCTAACTTCTTTTCCCCTTGGAAATTACTCTTGTTACCTTCCTCCTCCTTATCAATTTGTACCCTCAACTTTCTTATGTGACCTTTTATGGACACCATACCCTTTTGTTTGTGGCATATTGTACCTAGTCGGAAGAATTTTAGACTTGGTGGAATGTTGGGGTTGATTAGAATTAATTTGGGATTCGAGAAAAATTGTATAGACTTAAGTTCTCCCCTAGTGGTGAGAGTTGGTATCCTTGAGGAAAGTGTGGTGAGGTATGTTTAATGATTTTAATGTATAAATGCTTGCCATGACTTGTGTGTAAATAGTTCATGATATTCGATGGTGTAAGGTCGAATGAGTTGGCTATGACTTCTTAACTCATTAGTAATTTAGTCTTTTGGACTTCGAAGTTTAGTATTGTTTTGAAGACCATGCTTATGATATGTCTAATTGGTGTAAATAAGAAGTTTAGAATGATATTTTGAGGTGCGAAATACTTTTGAGATTAAGTGACGTCTTGTGGTTTCCTATTGTGTGTTTGTGAGTATAGGCTCGGTGGAAAAGCATTTGGCTATAGTTTTTGGATTTAAAGATATGATCCTATCTTATGGTATCGGAGACTCGTTTGAACCAGTAAGGTTTCGTTGTAAGTTGAACCATATTACTTGAGGATTATAGATATGAGCGAGATTCGATGATGTGAGCTATGATGGAAATACCTTGGGACGTTAATGATGATGTTTGACTTGAGGTTTTACTTTGTTAATAATGAACTCGTGGGCTATATGAGTTGAAAATGACCGAGTATAAGGGAGTATTTGTTAGTCCTTTAGTTAAAGAAACTTTTGAGGTTGTGTTGAGTATTTGAGCTAAAGGAATGTTACTATGCTTGAGTTGCAATTCCGCATTTGGGAATCCGTGTGATATGAAAGGATGGATGAATTGGGTTGTAGTCGATTTGTCGAATTTAGGCGTACCTTACGTTGATGATTTGTGGTACCATGGTCCCTTGTTTGACCTTTGTTATGGGGATGATTCGTTTTATGACCCTAAGTTTGAAACGAGAAATTTTGTGGATTAAGCCTTAAACCTTTACTCGTACCATTGTCCCTTTTCATTTCCATTCTTGAATGTTTTTGTCAAGATTTATCTTTAAGAAATCGCATGCTCGTATCTTCTTTCTTACTCGGGTATCTTCATAACTCTACAATCTGCTTTGTCTCTTCCTTGACCTCGTTATTTTCAGCGCCCCTCTCTTGTAATCTCGTGCCTTATTTGTTCTCGTGTTCTCCTTGAGATTCCTTATCGTTTTTCTATCTCGTTGCTCCTTCATCTTTTCTCTAGTGGATTGGATATTCCGTTTGTAAAGCTCAGAGAATAAGTGTGATGTAATTTGGGATTCTTTAGCTAGAATATGTGTCCTTGGATTGAGCAAATTTCATGTTATATTTCATGATGGGAAATAGGACTTCAGCTCTAGGATGAATCCTAATAGTGATAATGTATCCTCCCTTAGTGGTTTTAGATTTGGAGCTTGGTATTGTAGTGCTATTTTGAGAATTGAGTTGATCATGATAATAGTTCGTTGTTGTTGGGTATTATAACGGTTGCTTGGTATGTCATTTGGGAATTGGATGTCTGTAATTGGTGGATTCTAAAAGAGACTTTGCTTTAGGGTAATTAAGCCGGTACCCAAGGTTTGAGGAGTATTGTCGTAAATGAAAATCGATTCATATTGAGTTTTAGATGAACTAGATGATTTGAATGGTTGTCTGATTGCCAAGTGATTGGTCATTTGTGGTTTGGAATTAGTAATTCTCTTTTATTCTTAACGAATCATAGTTTGTGATTGAGAAATGTTCGTTGCAAGCTTTGGATAGTGAGTCCTCAGTTGTTATGGATTATAGAGTTAGAATGGTGAACCCATTTATCTTGAGGATTAGTAACCACCATAGTTTGCTAATTTGACTATTTATATTTGAGGCTTCGAGCGTAGTAACGATCGAATTAAGGATGTTATGGCGTATTAAAGAATTATTATAATCGATAATGGATTGTGGATTTTTTCCTTGTCGTGAGATATGGGATGAGGCTAGTTGGATCTTAGATAATTATGTTTTGTTGCGTGGATTGTGTTTTGACTTTCGAGGATGAGAAAGTTCATTGTAAATTTAGGATAATGAGTTTGAAGTAAATTAGATTAAAGGATTTCATGGTAAGTGATGCGTGTATTTTATATAGACTTTCTAGTCCATTTATGCACGCACTTCTATGTCATTTAGGTGATATTATATCGCCATATGCCCCTATTTGGCTACTTTGTACTTTCATTACTATTTTGTAGGTACAAGCTGCGTAGTAGCGGAAACCAAGCTAAAACAGTCCACTTCGCATGCATTTAGGAGAATGGAAGGAACGGAACAGAAGCTCTTGCATGGGAAAGGCGTGAAACCGCTCGCAATCAAGTCCAAAGCCACGTCCAACACTGCACGATAGGCCAAAAGACCTCGATCGATTATATATTTGGTCGATCGAGGAGCGTTGAAGTAAAGAGTTGCTCGATCGAGCTGTCATGTGCTCG
Source organism: Heliosperma pusillum (assembly GCA_022085475.1). Classification (NCBI taxonomy): domain Eukaryota; kingdom Viridiplantae; phylum Streptophyta; class Magnoliopsida; order Caryophyllales; family Caryophyllaceae; genus Heliosperma; species Heliosperma pusillum. Next base: position 7,741 of record JAIUZE010018833.1, read on the forward strand.
ATCGAGTGGTTGCTGCTGAAAAGTTGCTCGATCGAGTAGAATTGTTACTCGATCGAGTGATTATGGTTGATCGATCGAGTAGAATTGTTCTCCAATAAAGTCCTCGATCGAAGGTTATTTTCCCTCGATCGAGTAGAATCTGTCATGGGCCTTAAGTCCAGAGTCTAATTAGGGTTTAGAGTTGTGTTATGCTTATTTAAGACTCTTATTTTCGTCATTATTCTATCATGGGGTGATCCCTGATCATCACCACTTAGCTTCTAGTTTCTGAACTCTCTTCTTTCTTTAGTTTACATTTGGGTTTATCGACGTGGCTGTTCTTTACGCCGGATTGCTAAGATTGTAAACTTCTTCTTTTCTCTCTTTCTTAACCTTTGTTTTAATCACTGTTTACTCTACTTAATTGCTGCGTTATTATTGTTTATGCTTGTTAATTACGATTTTATTATGTCTATCATCATATGTTCAATCGTCTTTGTTAGCATCGTTAATAACATGAGTAGCTAATTCTCTTGTATGTTGGGATGAGGGAATCTGTAGTAGGTATGTTAGGATAGATTATTTTAGTTAGTCTAGAATATGAGAATCAGTTTAAGCAATTTAATTGAGGTTTAGTCGAATGAGTGCACGCAGGAGACTTGGCTAGGTAGTTAACCCCGACCTGGATCGAAAGATTGGAAGGGAAGGCTTGCTTAGAATTGATAGGTGACTCCTAAGAGGGCGAAAGTTAATTAGGAAAATCCCTAGGGTGGTTTGAGACCGAAAGGAGAAAATCATTGCTCTTCTCATTGATAGATTGACTGACTTAGTTGACCCATAGATGCCGATACTGCAGCGGACCGAATCCTAGCATATTTCTCTTACTCTGATTTACTTCTTATTGATTTCTGTCTTTATTTCTCTTCCTCTAATCTTATTTAGTTTAGTTAAAACCTTTTCAAAACCCCCTAGATTTATACTGGCAGATTTAGATTTCAGCTAATTAGTTTCCTCCCTGTGGAGATCGACCCTACTTCCGCTATCTTCTTAGTTTGTAGACTTAGGTTTTATTTTTGGTGTATAACGACCACATCAGTAAGTCTCTTTACCTTGTGGTTGTTAGCGATCATGTTTCCCTTGATAAATATTTTGTTGGGGGTTTCTAGTAAGAGTTTTGATGAAACTAAGAAGATTAGAGTACGTAATAAATCTTACATGTGGATTGTTAGTTGTGGAGTCTACCGTGCCGATGGACTTCAGTAGATACTAAATGGATCTGAATAATTAGGTTATTGGCTTGAAATCTCGTGATTATGGAATATTATTGTAGGAATTCTGATGTTTGAAAATGATGAGTTGCAAATTGGGTAAATTGCATTCTCTGGAGGATTTGGTTTATTAGTAGAGTTAGTGATGTCGAATTCTTGTAGATCTTCCTGCCGACTTTATCTTGATCTTCCTATCCCTAAGAGTTCGATCTGTTTCGTTTTTGCGTGTTTTGTATATATTTTGTTACCCTGAATTGTGTGTGAAATGTGCGAGTCGCTCTATGTACGTGTAATGTCGTGTTATTTTGATTTTATCCTTGCGAAAACTTCCAAATTTTCATATTGTATTTCCAATCTAGGGTTTCACCGAAGTTTTAAAGATGAATTTTGTACCTCCTTTTTGGAGAAAATAGATTTCTTTCGCTTTTATATCTGGATTTTGCGTTTGGTTGGATGTTTGCACTTGTTATTGGAGACGTCTGATAACTAGTCCTACACTTACTAACGTTGTTTGATTTTCGATTTCACTATTTTGACATTGCTTTGATTTGGATAACTAGAGTACTCGTTCGCGACGGGCACTCTTGTGATTCGTAAATAAAGTTTCGCACCTATGAAAAATTTCCTTAAACCGTTTTCGAGAAGAACATCATTTCATAAATGTTTTTCCCTTATAAAAGTTTTCGTATTAATTTTGAACTTGATACTTTTGTTTTCTACTCTCAAGTTTCGAGTACGAAACTTTTTAAAAGGTGGGGTGATTGTAACACCCGCAAATGTACCCTATTTATAATTTAAAAAAAGTATACGGATACTTTTCAGCGAAATTTAGTTTTAGTTTAGAATTAAATTTCCCGTGTCGAATTTAGAATTTCCGAGTTCGTTTTTGGATTTTACGCGAGATTTCAAGTGAATCACGTCTTAAGGCGTCTTTGACTTTTCTTGACTTTTTCCACTCACTCTCTACTTATACTAACCCTAACCTAATTCTTCCTCACAACTCAACTCCTTCTTCCTCACTAAGAAAACCCCAAAAGCTTAGTTTCCATTTTGATCCATCTTAGAATCGTCATAACTCTTTCATTTCTCGCTCAAATTCACGTAAGTTCGTCTTATTCTTCCCCTCTCATCTTCCACTATCCGTATTGGTAATAAAATTACCGTCTTTATCGCTTTTCAAATTTTTCGTCTTTCTCAAGGTGAAGAATATTCATCTTTTATTAACTATTTGTAGGTGGTGACCTTCAAGATCCCGACAAAGACTACTTCTTGATTGAAGAGGACCTTGACGCGGAGTGAAGACGCATAAAGGTAACGGTGAAGGGTTACTCGATATCATTTACGTGTTTTATGTGTTTTCTATGTTAGTAATCGTATTTAGAATAGGATTAGTAATCATAGGAATTGTGTTGTTGATGATGGTTGTTGTTAGTTGTTAATTGATATGAGAATTGATGGTTTGTGATGATTTGAGGATTTTTGTTGTTGATAACATGTTGGGATTTGTTCGTGTAACACCCGCAAATTTACCCTATTTTAAATAGTAAAAATATTTTACGGATACTTTTCAGCGTATTTTAGTTTTATTTTAGATTTTAATGTTCCGAGACGTAACACCCGCAAATGTACCCTATTTTAAATAGTAAAAATAGTTTACGGATACTTTTCAGCGTATTTTAGTTTTATTTTAGATTTTAGTGTTCCGAGTCGAATTTAAAATTTCCGAGTTCGTATTTGGAATTTCCGCGAGTTTTCAAGTAAAACCCGTCTTAAGTCGTCTTTGACTTTTTCTTGACTTTTCCACTTACTCACCCTACATATACACCCTCAAACCCTAACTCCTTCCTTCATTTCCACTTACTCTTTCTTCCTCATCAAACCACCAAAACCTAAACTCCATTTTTATCAAGCTTAGATTCGTCGCTACGCCTTCATTTCTTGCTCAAATTCACGTAAGTTCGTCTTATTCTTCCCCTCTTAGTTTCCTCTATCCGTATTGGTAATAAAATTACCGTCTTTCTCGCTTTTTAAATTATCCGTCTTTCTCAAGGTGAATGATATTCATCTTTTATTATCTATTTGTATGTAGGTGGAGACTAGGAAGGTTTAGAAATCGATTAAAGACGCGAAAAGGTAACGGTGAAGGGTTACTCGATATAATTTACGTGTTTTATGTGTTTTCTAGGCTAGTAATCGTATTTAGATTATGGTTAGTATGCTTAGGACTTGTGTTGTTATTGTTGGTTGTTGTTAGTGGTTAATTGATATGTGAATTGATGGTTTGTTATGATAAATGAGGATTTTTGGTTGTTGATAACATGTTGGTTTTGATCGTTCCTGAATCCCGTGTGGGACGCAGGCTGCGTCGTGGTGACGCAGGCTGCGTTATGCGCGGCCGACTGCAGTTTTCCTGCACTGACCCCTTTTCGTAACATGATCATATATCCTTCGTTACTTGCTTGTTTTGGGCTTGTGACATCCCGTTGGAATCGTTAGAGGATATGCTATCACCTCCATTTTGAATTTCTGCATTTGCATGTCTAGAACTCTAGTTATGACCGTTTGAAGTGGACCCTTCTTTTCGTTGGTTTCCAAACAACGTTGTTTTGGAGAGGTGATCTATGTTTTTATTCATTATGCTTCATAAACTTGTTCTAATGCTTATGTATCAGGTATTGACTCATGTTTATCATATTTAAACTTATATGATTCCCTATTCTCATGTTTTGTGACGTTTTTTGGTATGTTCCTACTTTGAGTCGGTTTTTACAAATGTTACGGTTTGAGCACTATTTTGGTATGTGCTTTGTACTCTCATTCCCTTGGCTACCTCCACGTTCATAAGGCTGGAATGTCGGAACGGGAAGGTATCCTACTGCTTAATTGCATGTGTAGTGGGCATACGACGACGTTGTTGGGAGTTGAACGCATTGCGTTGATCGACCCGGCCGTCAAATGTTGTGTACTTGCGAGGTGGTGTTATTTGCATTGAGCGTACCGCTTGTTATGTGGCTCGAGCTCTTTTCCGCCTCTTTCGTGAATTATTCTACCGAATTTGGGGTATTCGGCGTCAATGATTGACCGAGTCTTGGATGCGAAATGTCATCGCTTGTCGAACCGGAAAATGCGATTCTGGGAATCTGACCAGATTTAGATTAGGAACCGTATTATTATCGTCGTTCCTACCAGGAGGAAATTAGTCTACATATACGAAATGGATTGAATCGTACATGCGTTCAGGGAATGTTTTTCTCCCGTGGATGCCTGTTAATCATACTTGCCATGTACACGGTGCTAGTGCGTTTCATTTACCGTGAGAGAGGTCGTCATTGTATTTTTATGTGTGGATGCGTGATTACATGATTGATTATTCATGGTCATTGCATGACTTGGCATGGTTTGTTTGTCGAGTCTCAATCTTATCAAACTTATACCGCTAACGGTGAGATGTAAGCCCTAGTGAGCGTAATCGGTTGCCTAAGAGTGTATTCCCCGAGTCTTTGTATCACATGATGGATTCGGATTTGTATTCTATATGCTCTTATCATTATATATTGAATTGCCTATCTATCCTTATTGTATTTTCACATGTATATCTATATATGCATGCTTCTACTTTTGTATTTCCTTTTATGTACGTTTAATGTGATATGGCTGGGAGAACCCGGAGTTATTCCCCACTGACTGTGGTGTTCATGTTTTTCATGGATGAACAGGTTGCTTGATTTGGATGGCTTTTTGCTTGATATTTTGGGTTCGGGTGTGAGCTAGCGAGCGTTGTCCCTAGATAAAACACCTCTAGACGATTTTAGCTAGTTGCTAATAACCTTGTCTTTTGTTAACACTTTGAGAGACTACGTCTCTTGTGGTATTTTTATTTTGTTTGTAATATTTGACACTCCTCGTATTTCTATCTTGCATGTATAAAAGTTTTTAAAATACCGTATTTCCGCTAATTATATCACATGCTTGTATGTTTTATTTCCGCATTTGCGAGGGTTGTCACAGTTGGTATCAGAGCTTTATCGCTCCCGACGCACACACGTGAACCCTAAACTTAAACTACTTGACCTTGAAATAATAAATTAGAGATGGGTAGACTTAAGGACCTAAGGTGGTAGTCTTTGGTGTACTTGATGTTTGTTAGGTTCTAACTTGTTTGTTGATTGTGTTGAGTGATGTTATGTTTGTTTGTATCTACCGTTTTGAGGTGGATCATGTGTTACCTAGAAGAAGTATCCTTTACCAAAGATTGAAGATTGACAAGCCTAATTGAAGTGTATTTCTTCCTCATCGATGATTTCTCTCGTCCTTAATGTATCATGCTCTCTTCCTTCTATCTAAGTTCTTCTTTCTCTTCCAACTTGTTTGCCTCTTGGAAATTTCTCTTGATAGTTTCCTCCATCTTACCATTGATAACCTTACCTTCCTCTTGTAACATTTTTGTGGATGCCATACCCTTTTGGTTGTGGTATATTATACTTGGTCGAAAGAATTTTGGACTTTGTAGAATGTTAGTGTTGGTTAGAATGAATTTGGAATTTGAGGTAAATGGTGTAGATCTAAGTTCACCCTATATTGATGGTTGGTTGTATCCCTGAGGAAGGATGGTAAGATAAGTTTGATGATTTTAAGACTTGATGCTTGCCATGACGCATGTGTGAATAATTCGTGGTATTTGATGGTGTAAAGTTGAATGAGTTGGCTATGACTTCTTAACTCATTAGTAATTTAGTCTTTTGGACTTAGCAGTTTAGTATTGTTTTGAAGACCATGCTTATGATATGTCTAATTGGAGTAAATAGGAAGCTTAGAATGATATCTTGAGGTGCGAAATACTTTTGAGGTTAAGTGACGTCTTGTGGTTTCCTATTGTGTGTTGGTGAGTGTAGGCTTAGTGGAAAAGCATTTGGGTATAGTTCTTGGATTTAAAGATATGATCTTATCTTATGGTATCGGAGACTCGTTTGAAGTAGTAAGGTTTCGGTAAGTTGAACCATATTACTTGAGGATTATAGATATGAGCGAGATTTGATGATGTGAGCTATGATGGAAATACCTTTGGACGTTAATGATGATGTTTGACTTGAGGTTGTACTTTGTTAATAATGAACTCGTGGGCTATATGATGTTGATAATGACGTTTTGTTCGGTGTTCTACCTTGTGGCCGTAGGAGTTGAAAAGAGATTAGTATGGAGAATTCCTTATTGGTTCTTCGGTTTTTGAAACCTTGGGGAATGTGTCAAATTATGGAGTTGAGAGAATGTTATTATGCTTGAGTTGCAATTCCGCATTTGGGAATCCGTGTGATATGAAAGTATGGATGAATTGGGTTGTGATCGATTTGTTAAATCTAGGTGTACCTTACTCCGATGATTTGTGGTACGAGGGTCCCTTGTAAGAGACCTTTGTTAATGAGATGATTTGCTTTGCTATCGCCCTGAGTTTGAAAAGGGAATTTTGTGGATTAAACCTTAAACCTTTTTCTCGTGCCATTATCCCTTTCCATTTCCATTCATGCAAGTTCCTACTAAGCCCGATTCCTAGGAAATTGTTTTCTCTTATCTCTTCCTTTGCTTGGCTACCTTCATAGCTATATCTATCCAATATCTAGCTTTTGGCTCCCTGCCTCTAGCGTTCCTCTAATTTTCGTCTGATCTTATCGCGTTCGTGTTTCCCTCGAAATCTCCTATCGTTTCCATTGTCATGGTGTCATTGTCTTTCCTCTGGTGAGATGATTAGGTTGTTAGCTAGCTTCGTGTTGATTTTGATCATGAATAGGATTGGGATTTAAACCTTAGGATGAATCTAATGGTGGTATTGTACTCTCTTGGTGGCTTCATTTATTGAGTTTGCTAGTGTAGTGCTATTTTGGGAATCAAGTTGAGCGAGATGATATTCGTTGTTGTTGAGTATTATATCGGTTTCTTGGGATATCATTTAGGAATTAGATGTCTCTAATTGGAGGATTCTAAAAGAGACTTTGCTTTAGGGAAATTGAGCAAGTACCCAAAGTTTGAGGAGTATTGTCATAAATGAAAATCGATTCATCTTGAGTTTTAGATGAATTAGATGATTTGAATGGTTGTCTGATTGCCAAGTAATTGATCATTTGTGGTTTGGAATTAGTAATTCTCTTTTATTCTTAAGGAACCGTAGTTTGCTAATGTGACTATTTATATTTGAGGCTTCGAGCGTAGTAATGATTGAATTAAGGATGTTGGGGCGTACTAAAAAATTCTTATAACCGATAATGTATTGTGGATTTTCCCTTGTCGTGAGACTTTGGATGAGGCTAGTTGGATCCTAGATGATTATGTTTTGTTGCGTGGTTTGTGTCGTGACTTTCGAGGATGAGAAAGTTTATTGTAAACTTAGGATAATGAGCTTGAAGTAAATTGGATTAAAGGATTTCATGGTAAGTCTCTTTACCTTGTGGTTGTTAGCGATCATGTTTCCATAGATATAAATACTTTGTTGGTGGTTTCTAGTAAGAGTTTTGATGAAACTAAGAAGATTAGAGTGCGAAATAAATCTTTCATGTGGATTGTTAGTTGTGGAGTCTACCGTGCCGATGGACCTTAGTAGATTCTAATTGGATTCGAATAATTGGGATTTGTTACTCGAAGTTTCGTGATTATGGAATATTTTTGTAGGATTTCTGATGATTGAAAATGATGAGTTTCAAATTGGGTAAATTGCATTCTCTTGAGGATTTGGTTTATTAGTAGAGTTAGTGATGTCGAATTCTTGTAGATCTTCGTGCCGATTTTATCTTGATCTTCCTATCCCAAAGAGTTCGATTTGTTTCGTTTTTGCGTGTTTTGTATATATTTTGTAATCGTGATTTGTGAACTTGATGTTCGAGTCGCTCTATGTTCGTGTAATGTCCTGTTATTTGATTTTATCTTTGATAAAACCTCCAAATTTCCATATTATATTTCTAATTTAACTTTTCAAAGAAGTCTAAAGATGGATTGTGTACCCTCTTTTTGGAGAAAATGGATTTCTTTTGATTTTATGTTTGGATTTTGCGTTTGGTTGGATGTTTGGACTTTTTATTGGAGACGTCTAGTGACTAGTCCTACACTTACTAACGCTTATTTGATTTTTGTTTTCACTATTTCGACTTTAATTTGATTTGGATAATTTGAGTTCTCGTTCGCGACGGGAACTCTTGAGATCCGTAAGTAAGTTTCGCACTTATGAAAGATTTCCTTAAACCGTTTTCGAGAAGAACCTCGTTTCATAAATCTTTCCCTTGTAAAAGTTTTCATACTAATTTTGAAAACCGATTCTTGTCCTTGATACTTTTTTTTTCTACTCTCAAGTTTCGAGGACGAAACTTTTTAAAAAGTGGGGTGATTGTAACACCCGCAAATGTACCCTATTTTAAATAGTAAAAATATTTTACGGATACTTTTCAGCGTATTTTAGTTTTATTTTAGATTTTAATGTTCCGAGTCGAATTTAGAATTTCCGAGTTCGTATTTGGAATTTCCGCGAGTTTTCAAGTAAAACCCGTCTTAAGTCGTCTTTGACTTTTTCTTGACTTTTCCACTTACTCACCCTACATATACACCCTCAAACCCTAACTCCTTCCTTCATTTCCACTTACTCTTTCTTCCTCATCAAACCACCAAAACCTAAACTCCATTTTTATCAAGCTTAGATTCGTCGATACGCCTTCATTTCTTGCTCAAATTCACGTAAGTTCGTCTTATTCTTCCCCTCTTAGTTTCCTCTATCCGTATTGGTAATAAAATTACCGTCTTTCTCGCTTTTTAAATTATCCGTCTTTCTCAAGGTGAATGATATTCATCTTTTATTATCTAATTGTATGTAGGTGGAGACTAGGAAGGTTTAGAAATCGATTAAAGACGCGAAAAGGTAACGGTGAAGGGTTACTCGATATCATTACGTGTTTTATGTGTTTTCTAGGCTAGTAATCGTATTTAGATTATGGTTAGTATGCTTAGGACATGTGTTGTTGTTGTTGGTTGTTGTTAGTGGTTAATTGATATGTGAATTGATGGTTTGTTATGATAAATGAGGATTTTTGGTTGTTGATAACATGTTGGTTTTGATCATTCCTGAATCCCGTGTGGGACGCAGGCTGCGTCGTGGTGACGCAGGCTGCGTTATGCGCAGCCGACTGCAGTTTTCCTGCACTGACCCCTTTTCGTAAAATGATCATATCTCCTTCGTTACTTGCTTGTTTTGGGCTTGTGACATCCCGTTGGAACCGTAAGAGGATAAGATATCACCTCCATTTTGAATTTCTGCATTTGCATGTCTAGAACTCTAGTTATGACCGTTTGAAGTGGACCCTTGTTTTCGTTGGTTTCCAAACAACGTTGTTTTGGAGAGGTATCTATGTTTTTTATTCATTATGCTTCATAAACTTGTTCTAATGCTTATTTATCATGTATTGACTCATGTTTATCATATTTAAACTTATATGATTCCCTATTCTCATGTTTTGTGACGGTTTTTGGTATGTTCCCACTTTGAGTCGGTTTTTACAAATGTTACGGGTTGAGCACTATTTTGGTATGTGCTTTGTACTCTCATTCCCTTGGCTACCTCCACGTTCATAAGGCTGGAATGTCGGAACGAGGAGGTATCCTACTGCTTAATTGCATGTGTTAGTGGGCATACGACGACGTTGTTGGGAGGCGAACGCTTTGCGTTGATCGACCCGGCCGTCAAATGTTGTGTACTTGCGAGGTGGTGTTATTTGCATGTAGCGTACCACTTGTTATGTGGCTCGAGCTCTTTTCCGCCTCTTTCGTGAATTTTAGCTACCGAATTTGGGGTACTCGGCGTCATTTGATTGACCGAGTCTTGGATGCGAAATGTCATCGCTTGTCGAACCGGAAAATGCGATTCTGGGAGTCTGGCCATATTTAGATTAGGAACCGTATTATTATCGTCGTTCCTACCAGGAGGAAATTAGTCTACATATACGAAATGGATTGAATCGTATATGCGTTCAGGGAATGTTTTTCTCCCGTGGATGCCTGTTAATCATACTTGCCATGTATACGGTGCTAGTGCGTTTCATTTACCGTGAGATAGGTCGTCATTGTATTGTTATGTGTGGATGCGTGATTGCATGATTGATTATTCATGGTCATTGCATGACTTGGCATGGTTTGTTTGTCGAGTCTCAATCTTATCAAACTTATACCGCTAACGGTGAGATGCAAGCCCTAGTGAGCGTATTCGGTTGCCTAAGAGTGTCTTCCCCGAGTCTTTGTATAACATGATGGATTCAGATTTGTACTCCATATGCTCTTATCATTATATATTGAATTGCCTATCTATCCTTATCGTATTTCACATGTATATCTATATATGCATGCTTCTACTTTTGTATTTCCTTCTATGTACGTTTGATGTGATATGGCTGGGATAACCCGGAGTTACTCCCCACTGACGGTGGCGTTCATGTTTTTCATGGATGAACAGGTTGCTTGATTTGGATGGCTTTTTGCTATGATATTTTGGGTTCGGGTGTGAGCTAGCGGGCGTTGTCCCTGGAAGATTCACCTCTAGACGATTTTAGCTAGTTGCTAATAACCTTGTCTTTTGTTAACAATTTGAGAGACTACGTCTCTTGTGGTATTTTTATTTGGTTTGAAACAATTGACACTCCTCGTATTTCTATCTTGCATGTATAAAAGTTTTTAAAATACCGTATTTCCGCTAATTATATCACATGCTTGTATGTTTTATTTCCGCATTCGCGAGGGTTGTCACATCAAGGCTCAAACCCGCCCGGGTTGGACTGGACCCGCCCGGGTTCTATTCAAATTCGCAAGGGTTTAAGCCAAAGTTCACCCAAACTTCAAGTTTAAGCTAAACACGTTCATACCTATTTGTAATTACCAACATAAACCATCATAAATCACCACTTAGCATAACATATGAGCATCATAACATTCCATATGACATTAAAAGCATAATTAGGTTATCATTCAAAACTTAAATACAAGTTTAAGCAACAAAAAGGTAATTCATCATCAACACCACCAATTTTCCATCAAATTGGGACATACAAGATGCAATTCAACAATTAAATATATTGTAGTCATAGATCTATACTATAATCTACACAAGAACTCGTCTTTCACATGGAAACTAGTCTAAAACACATAGAAAGCACATAAAATATGAAATCGATTAAGCCGTCAAAATTACCTCGATTAACACTTCAATCTTCAATCCTCAAGCTTACCATCAACCCACATGAATTCCTTGACTCACAATCTTCAAAACCAATCTTTTTCCAACAAATAGCAAAACTAGAGGGTTCCTAAACATTAAACGGAATTGAATTTGGTTAAGAAATGATAAAGTTATGTCCGTCTTAAGTTTAGATCTAAAAAAATAGGTTTTATAAAAAGATGGAGGAAATTGATATTTTATGGTATGAAAATGAAGAGGAGGATGAAAGGAGAAGATTGATATAAAAATCGTCAAGTTTCGTTGATAGACGGAAAAATGACATCCGTCTTAAGTTTTAAAAATTATGGACGTTTAATGGTGTTTTGTGTTGAGAAAGGAGAAGAAGATGATAATATGTTGCTCGAAAATAAGGGGGAAAGTAGAGGGATAAGTGGGTTTGTTTTGAGAAGATGAATAATAGAAGGCTCAAATCTCATGTTGGGTTGACCGACTTCGAATTTCGCGTTGAGTTCGATTATGAACTCATAACGGACTGAAATGCGACGATATCTACCCAACTAAACTAAATTCTATTTAACATTAATTTAAAGCCACGAAATCGTAAATTATCGACTTAAAATATTTTAACCAATAAAAGTAAAAGACGAATTTATAAAATTTACGACTTTAATAAATTACATATTATTATATAATCTAGGGTGTTACATTGCCTCATATTTATCGGTGTCAGTAGGTGTGTAAAATTATAATTTTGAAGGGTAATTATATAGTTTTAGTGTAATCGTGAAGTGGCTAAATAATTTTTTTATATATTACTTGTAGTTTTGAAAGGTAATCATATATTTTCAAAATAAATAAAAAACTAACTGAATGGAACTAAGTAGGCCAAACATATAATTTTATTAGGAAATGATTTTTACAAAAGTTTGGATAAACAACTACAACTTTTCCAAAAAATAGCTTATGAATAAACTCATTTTAAAAAGGAAAAACTTTTTCACATAAGCAAGGCCAACCAACATCTAAACAAGGTAATAAGTACAAAAACAACTTTTATGCTTAGTTGACTACTTTTCCTTATTTCTCTCCGCTTCTTTTGCCTTTTTCATTATCACAAATTCTCGTTTGGGACAGGCATATCCGTCGCAAGCTTGCGACGCGTCAAGTATTACCCACTTAAGTAGGAAAATACAAGCTATTTGTGATTCTCTATGCGTTGTCTTTTCTACACAAGTGGGAGAACTTGACCCATTAGAAGCTTGCGACGGATATACCCGTTGCAAGGGAGACCTACTCTTCTATAATATTATTAATTATTATACTTTGCACAATTGCACTGTTACTTTTTTCTTCCAAGTTCCAAAAATAAAATCAATTGTAATTAGAAAATTTATAACACAAATTCTCGTTAAAAAAAGGCGTATATCCGTTTTCAATAAGGACGGGTCGAACTCTCTCTCACAAGGAGGCAAGTGAGAGGGCAATTGGGGATCCATTTAATTCTCCACTTGTCCTCCCACTTGCCTCCTTGTGAGAGAAGATATGTTTCGTTTTCAATGAGACCTACTGAATTTATAGGGTTTTTCAATAAACAATAATTTCTTCGATTTAAAGTTAGAATTTTTGAAAGGAGTGGAGGTTATTACTCATTTACTTGTTATCCGTCATCCTGTCGTTCCCTTCGTCGCCTGAGCCAGTCAAGAAATTAGCGACTCAAGGGGTTCTAAGTCCTTTTCTTTGACAATCTATATTTATTTAAGGGATATTTTACATGGTACCCCTCAACTTTTCGACTTTATACGTGATAGCCCTAAACTTTTTGAAACAAAAATGATACCCCTAAGTTTTCAGTGATGAGTAGGACGCCTAGGTGGATGATGACCGGCGTTTGTGTTAGTAGCTATAGTTTCATGCCATTTTCTCCCTCATTTCCCCTCCCAATAAACATTATTTAATGTCTTCTTTCTTTCATCATCTTTCATCTTTCTTCTTTCTATTTCCTTCTTCCTTCTTAAATTTCTGTGATAATTGTTTTAAGTTTTTTTTGTTTCTTCATTTATCTCTTATTGATTTTTTATCTTCTTGGAAAAAATTATCAATAGATGGTCTTGATTTTAGGAACCAGTGTTTCAATCGATTTAGCAGGAACGCTATAATTATGATATCAGGTTTCGTTAACAACCCCTGAATCCCTAGATTGTAATCATTTTGTTATGTGGTTATCGGAAGAGTATGTTAACATCACAAAGGATTTTAAAAAAAATGTGCTAGTGAAGATGAAGATGAATATTGTACAAGTGTTAATGGAGATATTATTGAGGGAAAATGATTATATATACTTCAATCGCTAAATAGATGAACATCAAGACAATAATACACTTAGTTATCAAGAAACATAGGGTAAAATGAGAGGTAGTTCATGCGAAGAGGGAGATGAGAAAAGAAACTGAGAAAGATAAAGATGAAGGTCTGGATATGAAAGGGTAGAATGAGAGGAGATGTGTGTTAAATATGCTAAGAGAGTGAGGGTTTTATAGTGCCAAGTAATAGTCATAGTCACAACGAGTCATCATCCACGTAGGCGTCCTACTCAGTACTTAACGTCTAAAACAAATACTAACTAACGGGAAAAATAATTGGTGTTACGCTTAATGGAAATTAGAAAACTTAGTGGTACCATGTATGTTTCCAAAAGTGTAGGGGTACTACGTAGAAAGTAAAAAAGTTGAGGGGTACCATGTAGAATATCTCTTTATTTAATTATTTTAATTTTTGATTACCTTTGCTGCGTTTTTTGGGTTGTAGTTTTATCGGCTCTTTGTGTTGATTAATGATTACTGAACTTGCTGTTAGTTTTTTTTTATTTTTGATTGTTTTAGCGTTTTTTTGTGTTGTAGTTTACTAGTTTTATCGTATTATTGAAGTTGTTTTATCGTTTTTGTATTGTGGACTTGTTGTAGTATAATTTTTTATATTGCAGTTTAGCGGTTGTATCGTCTTTGTTTGTGAATTGTACTTATAAAATTTCTAGGTTTCTTCAATGACATATGAATTAATTGAAATATTTTTTAAAGGGCCCGATTTTCGTGTTTTGCCTAGGGCCTTGAAATGTCCAGGCCCGGCCCGGTATATAAAGTAGATGTTTTAATGTTATTACATTTCGTTAAATATGTATAGTTAATCGTTAATTATATATTATTGCGACTATATCTAATACACAGTGATATTTGTGAATTTAATGGTGTATTATCTAGAGGAGGAAAACGTTACTTTATTACATTTATCGATGACTGTTCTTGTTTCACTTATGTGTATCTTTTAAGAACTAAAGATGAAGCACCAGAAAAATTCAAGGAATTTAAAGCACTAGTCGAGAACCAAAAAGAAAAGAAGATTAAAATTCTTCGTAGTTGATCCGGCCTGTCGCAAGCCCGATACAAATATAAATTACCCAGACTAGGCTAATAACAAATTAATGTAATTAGGGAAGTAGGGGTCGATCCTCAGGGAGATGGTGTTTCCTATAGAATATGAAGTGTCTCGTAATTAGGTTTTATCTAACGAGTTTCTGGGTTTTGGAGTTATGATGTCTAAACTAACAAAAGGCATAAATAAAAACAAAATAAAAGCAATTGAAGATGAAAGCAATAAGGCAAATGATGAATTAAAAATAATGAAAAGCATCTAGGGAAGTAGGTTCACACATGTAGATTGACATATTGATGAAATTGGATTTAGGACATGCAAATAATTCATTGTGAGTTCGTAAGAATGATGTGTTCATTACAATCATAGATCAGCATGCGATTCAGACAGGCTTTTAGCAATTTACTAGAGTCTTAATCCACCCGTCATGCTTTGGTCTATTCAATTCGCGTATCTCTACCTTGGAAAGGAATTCCATGCTAGTCAATGATTTTGATCAGGAATCGTCAACTATCGTTAAAGTCCAAACATGCATAGACACAATGTTTTTAAAGCACAATTTCTTTTATCCAATTATCATCTTTTAATCAATCTAACATGGCTACCCTACATGTAACAACCCGAAATATACCCTATTTTTCTAGTGAAAATATTTTACGGATACTTTTCAGCAAATTAAGTTTTAATTTAGAATTTATTGTTTCCAGTCGAATTTGGAATTTCCGAGTTCGTATTTGGAATTTCCGACGATCGATTCATGAAGATCCGTTTTAAGGTCGTCTTTTGACTTTCTTGACTTTTAAGTCGTCGTTGCACTCTTCTTGACTTTTGAGTCTGCTTGACTTTTCTCTGACTTTGAGGGTCCACTAGTACAAAAATGGGATTTGGCTACGGTTAAAAAACACTTTTGGCTACGGTTGCTTAACCGTAGTAAATCGAGGCGTTGCCTTAGATAAATCACTTACGGCTACGGTTATTAGCCGTAGCCAAAAGTATCTTTTGGCAACGGTTATCATTATTAACCGTAGCCTTATGTATATATAAGGCTTCGGTTGTTTCTCTATAGCCGTAGCCATATGTCAATTTAAGGCTACAGTTATATTTATTAACCGTAGCCGTATGTGTTATTTTATTTTTTTTAAAAAAAATGGTGGCTATTGCAGTAGCTTATATTATAAATGCTTATTGCAATATGCCACTGAAAAGAAATACATTAACCCGAACAATATTTATAAGATCGATACACACATTGTCTGCTACAATTTCAAAAATAATAACCATACAACAGTAATTGTTGTGGCATTATCCGCTACAGTTTTCAAAACTAAACTTAATAATATTTTTTGTGCCAATACATAATTCTTAAAGAAGATTGTCCATAAAGTAACTAGCCCATAAGTCTCGAACCTCGTTGATCTCTTCAATTGTATATGCAACTTTCGATCCAAACCACTACCAAAAAATCAAAGGACTTATTAGAACCCAAATAAAAAAAAGTTCTATAATTAATCCTACACTTTGACTAGTAATTAGATTGAATGAAAAATACCTTTTTATGATCTTTAATGTTCTGGTAGCGTCTCACTATATCTAGCATGTACCGCATCACATAGTAGCCACACTCTGTGCTTCCAGTTTGTTGATGACACTGTACCGTAAACATTAAAAAAAAAATTATGAACAGGTAAGAAGGAAGCTACTGCTGTTTTCATACTAAAAATATAAAATCCTCTGTCAAAGATCAAAAATTCATCATAAGCAAGGAAACTATTAACAAGAACAACGTATGACAATACAAAAAGTGGAATTGTGCAAAGACGAACTAAGAAAAGTACCAACAATGTCTGGATAAATAATATTACAGTGATTTGAACTTACAACAATATTACTCCATTTCATTGACAAGCCAGATTTCAATGTGGAACCTGCTTGAGCCCTAAAAGATCGAAATGCACTACGCCTCGAAAAAGAATATATAAAAAACAGTATTAATTTTAAATGAAATTGCAATTTTTTTCACTAAAATAATATATTATTGCAAATACTTACATCTGTATCAAGTGCTTAAAAGAGACATCTCGCTTTGACGTTGTCTTTGGATCACAAAAATAAGCCTCATGAGTCAACGGACAGATAACTGCAAGAAACCAGTGATTTCTGTCCAATAAAAAAATAGAAAAATGATAACTTTGTCAGACTACTTATGTACTTCTGTAAATAAGGAATATGTATATAAAATCATTATCAATTATCATTTATCATCAGCATCATCATCCAATTAATCAGTCCGTTGAATACTCGCATTTGCAGCATTAAGAGAAATCTCACAAATTCATCTAAGTTATTGTCAAACGCAGCATTTGCAGCATTTGAATTCGTACCGACAATTAAATTACTGGAGGCTAGAACTCTCGACATGGTCGCAACAGTGACATGTTTACATGTCTGAGTTGATACTATTGCTCATTCTCACCACCACAAAAGCAAACATATTTAAAAAAAATATAAGACTTACTCTTGACAAAATGGAGCGAATATGATACGAACACCACCCATCTTAAGCAAGCTGCACTCCACATAATTCATCACTTCATCATTGACTTTCTTATCAATTCCCATTTGAGACATGATTGTTGGACACAAAAATCCAACACTGGACATCCCTTCACCATTTTGCTCCTTAGAAAGCTTTTGTAAAAACCTTTTACAAATGAAAACAACCACTCAAATACAAGGCTGAGCAAATTTTTTAAAAAGAATCAAAAAGATATTCATAACTTACAGCATCCACACTTGAATACACTTCGCATTTAAAAAGGTCATTCGAAAAAGCTTCATAATATCCTCTTCAGTGACAATCGAGTGAATTTGTTGCAGTTAGGGTACAAAGGTTTCTCCGCATCACTTAGCAAACTCTCCAAAACGTTTTGGTCATCCTCAAAATTAACTTGCACATCCTCAATCAAGTCATCTATCAGATCCCTCTGAATATCTTCATCATCTATAACATAAGTTGTTGTCTCATCTCTACCCGCTTCAGTTTGAGTGGAAACAATCGACTCCCCATGAAATATCCAACGTGTGTAGTCCCTCATAAACCCACGTAAAACTAAGTGCTCGGCACATATATCATGATTTAAAACTTTCTTTAAATTTTTACAATCAATACAAGGGCATAATATGCGTGACTCTCCTTTTTTAATTGCATACTGCACAACACACTTCACAAATGTCTCCTTCACTAAAATCCTAAACTCAGGGGTAGAGCGTTTCATATTATACATCCAACTTCGGTCCATCTATAAAAAAATTAAAAAAGAAAACATTTAATCGGTAAATAACGTAGAGACAACCAAGTTCTAACCAGAACACTAAGAGATTCAAATGAGCACTCATAACATGAGGTATTCTTGTTCAATAAAGACAAAAACATTTAATCAACAATAACGTATGGACAGAGTACAATATAGTTATTGACATATGAATCACTGCATTCTCTTATAAACACAACGTTAATTTGAAACAAACCTAAGAGAGTTGGGCTACTAGTCATTGTCCTTCTGATGTTAAAATTAGTAAGCTATTTTTTACTATTTTGAATTAGTAAGCTATTTACACACAATATAATCTAACCAGACTTCAAAGTAGAGCAAACAATGGAAACAAACAACTAATTTAACAACCTTATTCATAAAATTTATAATTTGACCGCTCTAAACTAATACATCAAATGAATGTTTTGAACTTTCAGACTAATAAAAAAATACTTTCTCTGTCCCAATCATTTGTTTGTCTTTCATTATAATAACACCCCTCACAAAATTATAATATGCAAACAAATGAATGGAGGGAGTAAAAGGATTAAAAGAATAATAATTCCACTTGGACCACTACAATATACACCTTACACTACGGAAACACACATAACAAATGATGAGCCCGGATCGCCTTTTTTTTTCTTTTGTATACTTACAGGAAAGAACAATTATATATAGCATGATAATGTGGCATTATGCCGTCCCAACGTAAAATACGTTGTCGCTATAGAAACTATGTACTGTACATGAATTATAAGAGAATGAAGTACGGAGTAATAAATAAGATCCAAGTCTCCTACAAACAAATGACGCAAGTCACCTAAATTAAAACAACTGACCCATCACAATTTCTCATCGAATACGTAAAATATACTATCGTCACAAGATGGAAACGGTCAAATACTATGAATATAATAAGACAAAAAAAAGTATCTAGATACTAACAAATTATTTGTCCTATCTAATCAAGTGAGGTAATATTTGACCTATTTATTCTTAAGACGGATATACCCGTCTTAAAGGAGACTTAATTGACCTATTCTTAAGACGGTAGTATTGGCCTTTCAAACCTTAGTGTGAAATACAAATACACACAAATTTTCTCAAAATCATCACGATAAAGTACTAAAACAAAATGCGCAAAAATAGCTTATAACAAATACAGGCTGAATAATTGAGTTACTCTATCTCATAGACTCATACTACACAGCATGAACAACAAACAAAACCGACAGTTAGAATGAGGATAGTAATTAATAATCATCTTGATAAACTAAATTGGAATTAATATATTACTTAATAGTTGATTCTTAGTGTATGTATTACACTGAAATATTGAAAGGCCCAACATCTCTCAAATTTTGACCACCAAACAAACAATTGCGCACCAAACTAACACTGAAATATATTTAGTAATCATTTTACCACAAAGTGGATTTCACAACCGGGAAAGCCTGCACATCCAAGACTAGTAACATGGATGCCATTGTTGATGGTCAAGAGTAGGTCAAGGTATCTTCAGTTGTTTCTATGCCTCACAATATGTCGGATATTTACGTTATCAAGAGTGAAATTGGGCAGCAACACAGTTGTGATAAACCACTTGATCAAATTGGACTTAAAATAAACTAGTCAAATTCTAAAACTAGTCAACTACCTACTATTGATTCACCTGAA
The DNA here is from genome assembly GCA_022085475.1 of Heliosperma pusillum. Lineage (NCBI taxonomy): Eukaryota > Viridiplantae > Streptophyta > Magnoliopsida > Caryophyllales > Caryophyllaceae > Heliosperma > Heliosperma pusillum. Next base: position 27,603 of record JAIUZE010018833.1, read on the forward strand.
ACAATAATAAAGACTTAAAAAACAGAATCAAAACAGCAAACAATTTCATATAAACCAAAACAGCCCTAAATCCAAAAGAATAGGAAAAAATCAAGATAAATTTCAGGACTATGTAACTCTAAATCATATTTGGTATAATCCTAACCCAAAACAACCCTAAATCCAAAAGAAAACCCCTAAATTTGTTATACTCCTAACCCTAAATCAAATTAAGCAAAAATTAAATAAGTATATTTAAGAATTGATTTGTTCAGGGAAAATTACCTTAAGTAAATAAAGGATTGATAAGCGGTAATTGTGGTGGCGTTGTAAGCGTCGTGAGTATGGCGACAATCGGTGGATGTAATAGGTGGAAATAATCTATGAAGGTATTAGGATTGGAGTGAAGAGTATTATTAGAAGTGTAATAGGGTGTTAAGGTTATTGGGAGACGGGAAGTGCGAAAATAATAAATTAATTAGTAGTACACCCAGCGCCAAAAAATTGCGCCTATACATGACAAATGGCTACGGTGTTAAATAACCGTTGCCTTTTAGTACAAGTAAAATATTTTTGGCTACGGTTTATAAAGTGAACCGTAGCCCTTTGACTTTTCCATTATATTTGGCTACGGTTCATTGCCAACAACCGTAGCCTTTTATAATAGGCTACGGCTATTATTAATGACCGTAGCCTTTG
>JAIUZE010018835.1:0-14538 GCA_022085475.1 Heliosperma pusillum
CAACTTTTGTGGGAAGTTGGAACCGTTCGAATACTTTATGCCATGTCAAGACAAAAAGTAATGACATAAACACTAAGAACTCGTTACCCTTAGCATTCTATGTCTAGAATGACTCTCGTGGATGCCAATGATTGAACACCTAATCCTGCCCGCCTCGATATCGAACACCTAGCACGGGTGCTCACGGAGATCTGGATTAAGGGGTGAGGATACGTATTAGGAAGTTCTTTAATCGAACACCTAATCCCGCCCGCCTCGATATCGGCCTCTTCTAATGATTAAGGAAACTCTTCTGTTATCGATATGTTGTCGGTTATATGCATGCAATGTAACATCCACGTTTTGATCCTAGCATGTGAACTTAACTAGTCGGTTGACATCTAGTTTAGCATACAATTAGGTCGAAGTAAGGTTTAGATTCAATTGACAAGTGAAAAAGCAATAAATCATACAATGATTACAAGAGAATAAATTAAATTACAAAAGAACAAAGATTTCAATGGATTTCATGATCTATGTCGGAAATATGTTCAAAAGATTAATTGAAATAAAGAAAAGAATTAATAAATCTAAAACGAATCAGATTAGCAGCGATAATACGAATAAAAGTCGATTTATTACCTAATTAAACTACGTCGGAGCGAATCAAGAAGTTCAGAGACAGAAACTAGATCGGAACGAGCGCAGCAGGTCATGCGTCCTCTGGAAGAGGCGCATCAGACCTTGCGTCTGCTCCTAAGATGGGTTCTGGCTATGAAGCCAGAATCGCGTTCAATTATGATTCGTTGGTGAATTTACGGTTTATTATTGATCTACAAGTCGGATTGAATTGTTTGAATAGATTTCAACTATACTAAACTATATCAAAGACGGATCTAAGGACTAGATATGAACGAATCTAACCTTCTAAAACACGATCTCGAATTAAAGACGACAAAATCCCACCAACATCGACTATTAGGGATCTAAGTGAAGAACTAGATAAATAAATATGAAGTAATGTTAAAAGGTAATTTACGAAAGACTAAAAAAAGATTTAAAAACGGTTTAAACATGAATCCGATATGAATCTTACATAATTTATACAATACAAAAGATAAAATTAAGTACAAGACCAGATTAATACACCCTAAGACTTACATGTTTGACAAAACGAGTTAACTAAGTTGGCTTTTTGCGATAGCTCGACTCGATGTAATGAAAGTGCCCTCGAATGAGGAAAATGATTCATTAAAGTTGATTAATTAGGTTGAGTTGGTCAAATTGGTAGGTCAATGCAAAACCAGACAGGTACCCAGAAGAATTTGAGCTTACGTGGTCGATTGATCAATCACGTAGTTGTCAATATGGTCAGAGTAAGGTTTAGAATGCAAAGAGAGATAAAGAAAGGGCAGAACACTCGCGTGCCTTATAAGTGAGAACGAGACTCACCTTGCAGGGAAAACTTCGAAGAGTTTTGGAATAACTTAAACACGGAAAGAAATCTAGAAAATATTCCGAAAACAGGCAAAACAAGATGGGGAAGAGGCGCAGCAAGAATTGAGACCCTTGGAAGAGGCGCAACATCTGCTGCGTTACTTCCTGAGCTGTCTCCTACCAAAAAGGATAAGTTTTGAAATATTAAAATATCCGGAATATTCTAGAACAATCAGGCACGATTTTAAAAGACGGTTTATAGAAAATGAAACGGTTTTTGACCCGAACTCCAAAATGAGTCTAATAACTATCAAAACACCCATATCGGCACGTAGATGTCGACCCACCTCGACCTTAAGGCTGGCTGCGAAAGCACATGGGTGTTTAAGCTATCACTTGACGACAAACTTATGAACTGTAATAAATCGTTTCGCATACCAAACATGTGGCCCGATCATCACTGGGTGGTTGGCGGAAGGTGAAGATCCGAGGTATCTACAAAGCCCCCACTTTGAGTGACGCTTGGACTAGGCAAAAGTCAAAGCATAGCCGTCAGGTCAATCGAAGATTACAATCTGACGACTATGGCGACGCGATGCGGTTCTAGGGGTCTGAACTAAGGACCAACGTCAAGAACATTTTAAAGTCTGGTGATTGCTTGACGTTGCTTGAAATCGTTAGCGATTGTTTGACGTGCTGAAACCGCTGGGGATTGCTTGACGTTGTTTGGATGACTGACGGTGAGGGACAAAAGAGTCAATTTTCTTTTTAGGATGTATGTAGGAGATCGAGGTGGCAGGTGTCAAGCCCCAGCTTACCTGGAGGTGCTGGAGTACAATTTTCCAATTTTGGCTATTGCATAGGAATGCACTTGATTTGAATGCAAGTGGCACCGTAGCGTTTAAAGAGGGTGGCCAATCGGTTGCGGGCTACAGCCGTTGAGGCACTTGTAGGTGGCCGGGATTGACAGGTATGAACCTCTCGTTCCTTGTTCAATTTGTTGTATTTTGCGGAGAAGTGATTTGAAATGTGTCATTTCCTTGCAGAGAGTCTTAGAGCGCGAGCTGACATAGTCGTGGGAGGAGACAGCTTGTTTGTTGAGGGAGCTAGAGGATATAGCCACTGAGATTGTCATTTCTCGAGGTTCTAGCTGGGCTTGGTTATGAGGATAAGTTGTTTTGTTTTTGCTGTTTTGATGTTGGTTTGACTTTGCACAGTTTTGATTTTGTCTTGGGTGAGAGCCCCCAGTTTTTGAATTGTGGACTTTGGCTTTGGATTGTGAATTTGGATTTTTAATTTTGGATTTTTTATTTGCTTTTGGCTTTTGCTTGCTTTGGCTTTGGCATTTGGTTTTTTTGCTTTGGCTTTGGCTTTTGTTTGGCTTTGGCTTGGGCGAGAGCCCCAGTTTCTGAGTTTTTGTTTAGGGCGAGAGCCCCCAGAATTGGATTTTTACTCTGTCTTGAGCGAGAGCCCCCATTTTAATTTACATGCCTCTTGTGGCTATATTTGATGGCGTGAGTGTTTCTACTGCTAAATGTTTTCTGTCCCTTCAGGTTAGTCTGAAAACAAAACAGGTTTGGTAGACGACGGTTTTGCCGTCATGCTGCCAAAAATCACATCGCATAAAAATCCCAAAAATTACATGTTTGCATGTTGGCAGCCTAAACAGATGCAAAACGAAAGATTGGATTGAAAAAACGCGGTATTGTAAAAGAAGAAATGTATATATGATTAAAATGTATAAGAAAGAGGAGTGAAACGAGTCCCTTGAATAAGTGCGCTCACTTGGCGGCGATGTTGATTTGTGTCTCGAACCTGAAGGGGATTAGGAAATCCTGGAGTGATATCATTCTCTAAGCTGTCTTGGCACATGCTCATGCTTGCCATGGTGAGAAGCTGAGGATTTCGATGACATGGGGATATCCAATTGTCAAAATACAAGAGCATAATGACGTTCAATCTTCACTGGGCCGGTTTTAATTCGTGTCGCATGAGCGGCACGTGGACTACACGAGGCGCGTTACTTTGTTTGTTCCCGAGAATTTGGATGAGTTCTCCCTTTTTAAAGTAACAAGCTCGGCAAATTACGCGAAACTAATACTAAAGAAACAGAATACTTTGATGACCGTATAAGCTTAGTGTACATCTGTCGAATTCTTAGATGCTAAACGAGGGTAATAAGAAATGGAATGGAGTGGGAGGATTTATGGTGTTAGAAGACACTGGAGATCTGTGTTATTTCTCTCACCCACCTAAAAGAATGAAAGGATCGTCCCAAAAGGCATGGAGACAAAGTAACTGTGAGTCGATTCGTCTGAAATTTGTGAAAGAATGACTACTTGAGAGATTTTGTTTTGTTTATGGTTTTTGACTGGAGAGATTTTTGTGGCTTTTGACACTTTTTTGGATTGCCTGGATTTGTTTGCTTGATTTGAACTTGTTTGATTGGAATTTTCTTCTTCTTCTTTTTTTGGATTTGGATTTATTTGACTCTTGTTTCTCTTGTCTCGTGAATTTTTGAATCTTTGAGAATATTGATTTGGGGTTATTGGGATTTTGTTTTTGGTTTGAGTTTGGGAGAGTTCAGGCACGATTGCATAAAAAATCGTTTTGATGCTTCGGTGGGGGTATCAAAATGTTTGGCATAGGATGCAATTTCTGGTAGTCATAAGATTTGACGAATCGGGTAGAAAGATGGGGTCTCCAAACCTAAAGGTGGTAAATTCACGCTCATTTGTAAATTCACGGCGATCAAGGAATTTTCACACCACCAGATATGGACAAGGTGGTAAATTCACGCTCTGGTTAAGGCTTATTCTAAGAGGTCGAGAGATCTACACTAAAGAGATACGACCTAAAGTATATCAAGTCTATTCCACTAGTTAGAGGTAATAAGTAGAACAAGTGACTAACAAAAATTTCATGTGCTCATTTGTAACTCGAGGAGGACTAGGATGATCCTATTTATTAATGAATGTTAAAATAGTGAATACAAACGGCTACTGGGACCTACCCTAAGCTATGTTACTATTTGACACTAAGCTAGGAGAAATAGATGGATGGGGTGATAGCAGGAGAAGACCCTCTCGAGACTTCAAACTCAGACTTCGACTCCGATTCTGATCTAAATTTGTTGTCTTCTGGTTCTCCATTAAACATCTATTTTTCACTTTCGAACACATGTATTTCTTCTTCGATTGGGTAGATGAAGTGTGAACAATCCAAGGTGGATTATTCATCTGTAATCGTTAGAACTTCAAGAGGGTAGTTAGGCTTGCTCCCAAGAGGGATGGGTAGACGACCGTCATAAATCATATCTTGAATGACATGTTTCAACTTGTAGCATTGCCCTGTATCGTGTCCTTTGCCTATATGATATTCACAGTATGCGTCTCCATCCCAGAGCCTACCTTTCTTTTCCGGGTCAGGTATAGGTCCTGTAGGTCGAATTTTGCCTTGTTGTATCAATCTTTCCAAGGCATTAGAATATTTATCGCCAAGCTTGGTGAATTTCCTTTGAGAGTTTCACTTTTTGGATGATTCGACAGATTTGACATCATCGGCATTGTTGGTGGAGCCATAAGAATGACTCCTTGGGCCTTGATACCCACGACCTATCGTTTTGAACACGATTCTTTTCGAATATCGTTTTCACTTCTTGTTCCCAGCACAGTCAAGTCTTTGGAAGACTTTATTTTTTGGTATCTTAGATGGTTTGCATACACGGGTCAAGTCATGTTGAAGTTAGTTGGCAATTTTGCGCTTACCGCTTCATACTCGCGATGATTCTCCCTATAAATATCATCTCCTTTGAGATACATTAGTTGCTCCTCCAAGTATTGGAGTCGCTTTTCAGCTTCAGGAGGAACCGGCTTGGGATTGACTTCTGGTTGTCTCACAAAAGGTGGAAAGTCACCATGCATACTGTGGGGAATGTAAAGAGAGGGAAGTCTAGTTTCTATGGCAACAATTCGATCTTCAATGGCATTGAGGTGAGCATAAGTTTGGTCTTGACTTGCCTGGAGATGGATGAGCGCAGCTAGGATTTGATCATCACCATTCTAGTTTGGAGCACGAATATTTGCTTGACTAGCCGCGGACATCTTGGAAACTGAGCAAGACACTGACGAAGAATCAGAATACGATCGAGAAATCTAGCACACTTACTCGAAAGGACTCCACTTATGAAGTGGGAGTGTGCTACTGTGTTTAAGTGAGTTTTGAAAGTGATTAGTTTTAAAAGGCTTGCCCTAGACAGCCGTAGTGTGGTTCTAGGAGTGTTGACTTGAAGTGGAGAAAATATTTTGACTAGACACTTGGACTGAGTTTCGACTCATTTTGCACTACTTTAGGCCACCTTTGAAAATGCTTTATATTTTTAAAATGATTTTGATTTTGAAAATAATGTCATGGTTTATTTACAAAGTGGTGATCATGTAAAGGTTATACACATTTAAACAGGTAGAATAACAGTATGTTGTGTGCATTTAAAAAGGTTTTGGCTTAAAGGGTGGGTTGCCATACCAAGCAATCAAACCCAGGGTCTGTGGAGAGGTCCACGCCAAACATGAGCAAAGTCGGTTCCTAGTCCTTTCGCCCGATTAGTGAATGTCGTTGGTGCTAACATCAGTACACACCGTGGTATGGTTGGCGTCAATCGTTATCCATCCTTAGGCCCAGATAAGAATTTAAAACCGTCTAGACAGGACGATTGGTCGAAATGGTTGGGTTAGGCCTAGGAAGGCCGAATAAAACGACCTAGGAAAGCTCGAGTAATGAAAACATACAACTGTCTCATACATACTATTCCCTAACCTTGTTCAAGTTTCATCCTGGGTACACGTAAGTGTATTTTCCCCAGCGGAGTTGCCAAACTGTGATACACGGATTGGCGATCCTTTCCATACTGTGATACACAAGGAAACCACAGATGGAGAAACGAGGGACAAGCATATAAATACGTATTTATGGAGTCGCCACCAACTTTTGTGGGAAGCTGGAACCGTTCGAATACTTTCTGCCATTTCAATGCACAAAGTAATGACAAGAACACTAATAACTCGTTACCCTTAGCATTCTATGTCTAGAATGACTCTCGTGGATGCCAATGAACACGGGTCCTCATGGAGATGTGGAGTAAGGGGTGAGGGTACGCATTAGGAAGTTCTTTAATCGAGCACCTAATCCCGCCCGCCTCGATAGCAACCTCCACTAATGATTAGGGAAACTCTTCTGTTATCGATGTGTTGTCGGTTATATGCATGCAATGCAACATCCACGTTTTGATCCTAGCATGTGAACTTAACTAGTCAGTTGACATGTAGTTTAGTATTCAATTAGGCCAAGGTAAGGTTTAGATTCAATTGACAAGAGAAAAAACAATAAATCATACAATGATTACAAGAGAATAAATTAAATTACAAAAGAACAAAGATTAAAATGGATTTCATGATCTATGTCGGAGATATTTTCAAAAGATAAATTGAAATAAAGAAAAGAATTAATAAAACTAAAACGAATCAGATTAGCAGCGATAATACGTATAATAGTCGATTTATTATCTATATAAACTAAGTCAGACCAAATCAAGAAATTCAGAGACAGAAACCAGCCCGGAACTGGCGCAGCAGGTCATGCATCCTCTAGAAGAGGCGCATCGGACCTTGCGTCTATTTTTTAGATGGGTTCTGGCTGTGAAGCCATAATCGCGATCAATTATGATTTGGTTGTGATTTACGGTTTATTATTGATCTACAAGTCAGATTGAAGTGTTTTAATAGATTTTAACTATACTAAACTATATCAAAGACGGATCTATGGTCTAGATATGAAATAATCTAACCTTCTAAGACACGATCTCGAATTAAAGACGACAAAAACCCACTAACATCGACTATTAGGGATCTAAGTCAAGAACTAGATAAATAAATATGAAGTAATGTTAAAACGTAATTTACGAAAGAATAAAAAAGGTTTTAAAAACGGTTTTAACATGAATCCGACATGAATCTTACATAATTTATACAATACAAAAGATAAAATAAAGTACAAGACGAGATTATTACACCCTCAAACTTACATGTTTGTCAAAACGAGTTAACTAAGTTGTCTTTTAGCGATAGCTCGACTCGATGACATGAAAGTGCCCTTGAAAGAGGAAAATGATTGATTAAAGTTGATTAATTAGGTTGAGTTGGTCAAATTGGTAGGTCAATGCAAAACGAGACATGTACCCAGAAGGATCAGAGCTTACGTGGTCGATTGATGAAGCACGTAGTTGTCAATAAGCTTAGAGCAGGGTCTAGAATGTAAAGAGAAAGAAAGAAGGGGCGGAACACTCGCGTGCCTTGAAAGTGAGAACGAAGCTCTCCTTTTATAGGGAAAACTTCGAAGAGTTTTGGAATAACTCGAACACGGAAAGAAATCTAGAAAATATTCCAGAAATAGGCAAAACAAGCTGGGGAAGAGGCGCAGCAAGAACTGCGACCCTTGCAAGAGGCGCAACACCTGCTGAGTTACTTCCTAAGCTGTCTCCTACCATAAATAAAAGATTTCCGCGTTTCTTTTTAGGAATTGCGGTAGATCTCGAATACCCTTCAATAAAATACGTATATATTTTACCAAAAATTATATATTTTAAAATATTAAATTATTCGGAGTATTCTCGAGCGTTCAGGCACGGATTTAAAAGACGATTTATAGAAAATAAAGCGGTTTTTTACCCGGACTCCAAAATGACTCTAAAGACTGTCAAAATGTCTATATCAGCACGTAGATGACAACCAAGGGGTAGACACAAGTGTGTGAGCTATCACTTGACAAGAAACTTATGAACTGCCATAAATCGTTTCGCATACCAAACATGCGGCCCAATCATTACTGGGTGGTTGGTGGAAGGTGTAGATTCGGGGTATCTATACAAGGCTATGGGGGTTGCCCCTTTCCATATCATGCCAATGGTTTGAAAATTGGTGCACTCTATTGATCATTTTTGCGCCAAATTGCAGCTTTGTTTCACTCTTGATGATATGAAGAATGTTTATCACTTGAAAAGTCATTCTGTCGAGAGGTTCAATTTTCGAGGATCGGCCAAATTCTCTCCCTTGATTGTCAACTTGGATTCTGGGGTTGACAAGGGTTGGGCCAAGACTTTTATGTCCATCCGGGTTGACTCTTTGGGTGTTCCTGTGGATTATTTGAGCTATCCTGCCCTGGAGTCTGGTATGTTGTTTCCTGCAAATTTTGCTATAGAAAAGAATTTAAATAAGAGCATAAATATATATTGTTTACCTTAGCTGTTGTTGTAGTGGCTGATTGGAAGAATGATCCTGAAGTAGAGGGATCCCTGTCTAGGATTACAGCTTTCATGGAATTGTCTAAGGAAGAAAGGACTTGTCCTGTCAGTCTCGGACGTGGTAATAGACGTGGTGCCTCTTCTTCTAGCTGTAAGATTTCTTTATGTTTGCATTTTTGTGATTTCGTCTTTTTGAGTTTTGTGTAAGTATATTTGAGATGTGATTTTTGTGTGTATAGTTATTAGATCATCTTCTAGGATTGCTGGTCTTGGTCTTTCTCAAATAAAGGCTGGCTTGGCTATGATTGCTGAGAGGAAATCTGGGAGGAAGTGAAAGCAATTCTCCTCTGATGATCCAGGCTCCCACTAAGCATCCTCTTCAGGAGGAATCCTTGGTTTCTCTTAGCCATGACAACCATGTTGGGAAGAGGAAGAGGGAGGAGGAGTTTCCTATACACTCTGGGACGGTGAAGAAGGTGACATGCATTAGGGGGGTCAGGGCTTAGTTGGGTGATGTGCAGGCTGGAATAGAGGAGATCAATAACTATTCCTCTATGTCTGAAGACACAATGTTTACATTTGCCGACGAGGATGATGCCACTCAATCCGTGGCAGCTTTGAAGCATTCGAGGGATGTGCTTACTAATCTGTTCAGTCTTGCTCAAGAGGTAATTTCCCGAAGTACTTAGCTTTTAATTTCTTTTTGTTTGATAGTTTTCTTACCTGATCTCTTAAACATGGTGTTATTTATGATAGCATAAGTTGAAGCTTTAATTCTGAGTGTCGTAGCTTCTTTTTTGTCTGATGGTAATATGCCAGTCAGGAACCAGTCATAATAAGGTTTTGTCCAGGAGTCAATATTTGTGAGAACTGGACATACTATATTATGCTTGTTAACGGCGGACTCAAGTATATGAACAAGGGGTATTTTCTTAAAGCTAGTGGAGCTAAAATTCGATTCCAGGCTGGCCAGAGCATCAACCTGAGTATTTAGGTCTCGTGGGATTTGATCAATATCTAATGAAGGGAATTAATCAGCAAGAGTTTTTGTAATTGTCGAATATGCATCATTTTTGAATCCTTTGCAGCATAAATTCCTTTTATTTGGATTCTAATTACGAGAGAGTTAGGTCTTACCTTGAGGTTATGTACTCCTAATTCTACACATACCTTTAGTCCAGCAATGAGAGCTTCATATTCAGCTTTGTTATTTGTTGCTTTGAGTTCTCAACTGATAGTCTGGGCTATTATATCTGCCTGGGGTGATTTGAGTACTAATCGTAGACCTGTACCCGTCATGTTGGTTGCACCATTGGTGTAAAAGGTCCATTCTTGGTCTGATCTTTTCGTGTCCAGGGTATTTACTTCTTTAACTAGGTGAGGTTTTAGGTTAGGACTGAAATCAGCCACCGTCGGCCAATGCTTGGGACTTAATGGCAATCCTTGGTTCAAATGTAATATCATATGTGCTAAGCTGAACGGACCATTTGGCCATTCTGCCTGATAGGTCATGCTTTCTCATAAGTGATTTGATTAGTAGGCTAGTTCGGACAATTATGGGGTGACATTAAAAATAACGTCTCAACTTAATACATGACATTATTAAAGCTATAACATATTTTTTAAGTAGATCATACCTTGATACAGCGACTAACATAATAGACAGGTTGTTGCTGTCAGTCAATTTCTTTTACCAATACTCCACTAACGGCTATATCTGTCATTGATAGGTATACTGCCAGAGATTCTCCCTTTTCGGGCTTGGCTAGTAAAGGAGGAGGAGATAGGTAAGTTTTGAGGTCCTGGAATGTTATCTCGTGTTGAGGTGTCCATTAGGAGCTTTTATTTTTCCTGAGCATGCCATAGAAGGAATCCCATCTTTTTGAGGATCTGGAGATGAATCTGTTCAGGGCTGGTACTCTTCCTGTGAGCTTTTTATTTTCTTTGACTGACTTTGGAGTTTCAAGTTCTAGTAGGGCTTTGATCTGCTCTAGGCTTGCTTCTATACCTCTTTTTGTCACCATGTAACGTAGGAATTTTCCCGCAGAGACACAAAAATGACATTTGGAGGGATTGAGTTTCATATTGTACGTTTCGAGGATGTGGAATGCTATTGATAAGTCCCTGACATGATCTTCAGCACTTTTCGACTTGACCTTCATTGTGTTTCCAATTTGATCCATAAACATTATGTCGACCAGGCATTGGCAGGGTTGTCGCTGCATTTTTCAGGCCAAAGGGCACTGCTGTGTAACAGTATATGCCCCTGTCCGTGATAAATGCAGTGTTCTCCTGGTCTGATGGGTGCATCTTGATTTGGTTGAATCCTTTAGAGGCATCCATGAATGTTAACATTTTATGTCCAGCCGTTGTGACTACCATTGCATCAATATGAAGTAAAGGAAATGGATCTTTTGGACAGGCTTTGTTTTAGTCTATGTAGTCAACACAAACTCTCCATTTGCCATTTTTATTTTGCACTACTACTACATTGGCTAGCTAATCAGGGCACATCACTTCCCTGATCATGCCCATGTCAAGTAGTTTATCTACTTCTTCGTTAATGATTGTCTTCCTTTCAGGAGCAAACTTTCTTCTTTTCTGTTGTACATGCTTAAAATTTTTGTAAAGATTCAACTTATGAGTTATAATACTAGCATCAATGCATGTCATACCAAAATGTGACCAGGCAAAACATTTAGACTTATTTTGAAGAAAATTAACTAAATTTGGTCGGACTGAGTTAGGGGATCTGAGCCAACTAAGACATATCTGGCATATCTGCCAACTAAATTAACTCCGTCCATATCATTTTCATCGAAAGTGATTGCAGGCAGTTTCTTTTGTTTTTATGGGGACTTCATTTTGGTTTCCCTAGCAACTTTCTTTGCTGCTGAACTTGTCAGGCCACAAATTTATGATCCTCCATTGATGAACTTAACTTCATAGATTGGTTGTGGGGGGGTGGCAGAGCAGGTTCATGCCTCTGGTTTCGATCTTGCTTGACATAATTATCTTCTTTCTTGAGTAGGTCCTTCAAGTAGCCTTTCTTTAGTAGATAGACAACTTGTCTTCCTAATCCATAACATTCCTCAGTTTAATTCCTCACATACATATGTAATTCGCACCATCTGGTGGTGTCTTTCTTGGGATCGTTGTTCTAACTTCCTAGGCCAATTGACTATGTCTCCCATATTGTCAAACCTTTTGATGAGTCATGCAATATCAACAGAAAAGTTATATTCCTGAATAGTTGGGAAGGAGAAAGGATCACCTTGTTGTTCTTGGGTAAGGTTGACTTCAGACGGCATGGAATATGGTGCATGCCTGGAGTGATTTCTTTTTTAACTATTGCTCTTTCGGTTGGACTTTGTGTAGTCTCCATCAGCTGATGAGTCTTATTTGAAGCTTTTGTCTTCCTCCAGTCTGATGTGAGCCAATGTCTTTGCCAGGTCATTTACAAAGGTATGAGAGAGATATTTGGTCAGGTCCACATAGAGATCATTGTTGGGCAGTAATCCTTGCCTGAATGCTTCCACAAACTGTTCCCATATCACACTTAGGGATTGATAATTTCTCTTTGTTGAATATGGTCAGGAAAACTCGCTGGTTTTCTTCTAATTTCTGCTTGATCCGGTACAGGTCATTAGATCTTTTTTCAATTTCCTGGCTACTGGCAAACTGCTCCTTGAATTTATATATCAAATCAGCGAAATATTGGATACTTCCATTAGGTAAGTTGATGTACCATTACAGGGCAGCACCTGTCAGGGTAGTGCTAAAGCCCTTGCACATACAGACTTGACTGAGTTCGCTTGGAATAGATACAACCAACATTCTTTGCTTAAAGAAGGCTACATGATTTTGTGGATCCGTTGTGCCATCATAGGTTCTCATTGATGGGATTGTGAATTTCTTTGGTAGATCGTTCCTTGCTATCTCATCCACAAAGGGAGCATAGGACTCCAACGTGGCTACCTCCATGGTAGCAGGAATTCCAGAAATTTTTCTTATCTTGTCATGCAACTTTTGAATCTCCCAGACTATAGCCAACATAATTACAGCCCTAGTCTTATCAAGAGTTTTCTTTTCACCTTGCTCATTTTCATCATCTGTCTTAATAGTGACATTTTTTTCATTATTGGAAGATTCGAAGGTGGAGAATTCGGGGTTTTTGATGATGGATGAAAAGGGGGTTCCCATTTGGATCCTGGACATAGAACCTGATGCTTTGTTTTCTAGTTTTTGTTTCAAGCCGGCTTCAGATGCTTTTAATTTGAGGACCTCGGCTTCAGCCTGGGCCATCCAGCTGCTCCATTTCTTGTAATTGTTGTTTGGCAGCCTCCAATTACTGTTCGGCAGAGGGGTTAAGCATTTTGAAAAATTAGATTTTGTAAGGGATTTATGGGAGACTTTTTTTATTATTTATGAACTAGATGCCCGATAGTGGGCGCCAATTGCTTTAGCTGGATAAATTGCCTTGGTCAGGCGATTCCGGCCTGGATAAAAATGCAAGGTAACTAATTCAAACAACAATTCTCCTGGAATAACTAACGACAAACGTTATTAAATGAACAAAAACACAAGTAATTTTACGTAGAAAACCCTGGGATTAAGGGAAAAAACCATGGGCACCAAGCTAGGAGAGGAATTTTACTATATTTTTAGAATGATTGCAACGATTGTATGGAGCTAAATAGAATAGAGGATAAAGTAGATGATCGGTTATGTCGCGGTCCCGATACAAAAATAATTACCCACACTTAGGCTAACAACATAAGGAATGTAATTAGGGAAGTAGGGTGTCGATCCTCAGGGAGTACGTGTTAACTATGAATTGCTATGGAGTGATTTTCATTTAAGTTCGAGTCATTTGAGGTGGTTGTCTACACTACTAACATAAAATAAAATGACAAGTATGTAAATGACGATATTTAAATGACAAGTATGTAAATTGCAATAAAATAAATCTAATCTAATTGACGATAATTAAAATGACAAGTATTGAAAGGCTACCTAACTAAACTAATAAAATGACAATAAAGTAAACTACCTAAGAACGATAATAAAATGACGGTAAAGTAAACTAACTAAACAACAATAAAACAAAATATCTAAAACGGTAAAATAAACTATCTAATCAAAATGATAAAGTGAAAGAGAAATTCATGTAAAACGATTTAAAAGCTTTATTCATACCAACATTAGAATTACTATGATTGTCTATGCCTTGTAGCGGTATATTCCTCTCGGATTCGTACCGACTTTTTAATGGGCCCTAACGTCCTCTCAGCATGGTTAGGTCACTAAACCCCTATTGGTTGTCCTAATTCCCATCCCAACTCTCGTTTCTCAGACGGAAATTGACTAATACAAACAATTGTTCATGGCCACTAAACAAAGTTATAGAATTTGACACAACCAAAGGAAGAAATAAACTATGTGGTTCTATTGGTATCGACTCTTCTTTTAATCCATTTTAACTAGCAAATCATTTCAATATTACAACTCTATTTATTGTATTTACACAATGATAATCTTACAATGTTATATCTAATTTATGTGATTAAGTAAATTAATAGGAAAAAGAAGAACAATATTAAACTATGAAATAAGAGTGCTATTATGATGAAGGTGATTATACTAGTAATGATTCTAATGATGAATTTCATGATTATATGATTAGGTAAAATACAATATGATATGTTAAACAATATTTTGGTCTTGACTAGATTACTTTTAGATGAGTTTCCTAACAACAATAATATGAGAACAATACTAATTAGATTAAAATTCATGATGAAGATTGCATAAGTAACGGATAGAGA